>CP125973.1:319340662-319608650 GCA_030063025.1 Avena longiglumis
ACCACATCACGCCCAGCTGGAACCTCCACAGCGGTACCACCGCAACCGCAACGGCATCAATACCTCCCACCGCGCAACCCGGGAAGCGACCAGCCTCGCTACCGAGAGAGCGTACCGCTACCCGCCCGCCGCGCTGCCGCCGCGGACCGCAGGCGGCACGCGCACATACTACCTTCTAACACGACCGAACCCCGATCAACTCAACGCCGACCCGCCATTCTCTCTGTGCCTTGTAACCCTTCTGTTAGGGGGTAACCCTGGGGTTGGCCCGATCTTTCACGAATTCCACGAGAAACGAGGGGGAAAAAGGTGGTCGGGTATGAAATCGGGGGAAGGCGATGAAAACCACGAACACACACACACCAAAACACGATACACGCCTACTCCTCACGCAGGTGGCAACCGGTCCAACATAATCCCTAGGATCGGTGTTGGGCGAAGCTCGCTCTCCACGCCAACAACGGGGGATGAGGTGCTTGGTGAGACCTTGAGGACTTGGGGGCGAGAAACCGAGAACCCAAGGCCTTGTACAACTTGAATGCACTAGGCAAGATCCAAGAGGGGGGTGGATAATCCGGTGCTCCTTGGTAGGAGCATGAGACCAATAGATATAAGTCCTCAAAGGGTTTCCTTAATATCTATTATTATCCAAGTCTAGGGACTTACAATGGAGGGTGGGGGCTATATATAGTCCAGCCACAAACAGGGTAGTTTTAACGAATGTAAAATATAGATAGGTTTACAAGGCATGTGGACGCACTTTAGGTATTCAGAGTCACTGGGTGAGTACCGCCTGCAATGGTAGTACCGGTGACTGTAGTACCTCGGGAGCGGTAGTACCCGCTGAGGCCTAGAGCGGTTGTCGAAGGCGCCTGTAGTGGTAGGAGAAGGCGGTCGTCATCGGTAGTACCGGTCGTTGGACCGGTAGTACCGCTTGGACCGGTAGTACCGGTAGGCGGTACCGCTTGCGTCTGGCAGCGGCTTGAGCCTCCGTTGGGGGTGCCTGTGGCGAGCGGTAGGAGAGGGCGGTACTACCGCTTGCGTCTGGCAGCGACTGGTTGCTTCTCCTCCGTTCCTTGGGTCCTTCACTTCGTACCTGATGATGCACAGTGTATGCGTGTGAAGTAGCAAGCCATCCAAGGGTGTGTCGAAGTCACACAAGGAGAGGAGCGAGTTCACCTTAGCTTGAAGGAGTTTGGCTCGGGCGCGGGTCATGGGTCCACTTGGGGAGCTCGTTGGAGTAGATGTAGTAGCGCCGAGACGGGTCACGCCCCCCTGGGGAAGAGTCGTCCTCGACTCTTCAACCGTCCCAACTTCCTCTTCGCCATGGTAGGTCCTTGACATTGAATGTCGAGCTCACAAGATACTTCGATGTTGGTATATCGATGACATAGGCGTTGTTGTTGATCTTCTTTAGCACTTTGAATGGTCCATCGCCTCTTGGCTTTAGCTTGGAGTCGCGTACCTTGGGGAAGCGGTCTTTACTCAAGTGTATCCACACAAGGTCGCCCTCATCAAAGATCATCTCTTTCTTGGTCTTGTTGAGCCTTGATGCGTGGCGAAGGACTTGTTGCTCGATAGTAGCTCGTGTGTCTTCATGGAGTTTCATCATTGCTTGGGCACGCATGACAATGTCCATATTGGCACGTTCATGAAGTGGAAGTGGAAGGATATCGAGCGCGGTTAGAGGCTCGAAGCCATAGACGATCATGAACGGGCTCCTCATGGTGGTGGAGTGCTTGGCGCGGTTGTAGGCGAACTCGGCGTGTGGAGTGCGTTCCTCGCCTTTAAGGTTCTTCTTTATCAACACCCGAGAAGTGTGCCAAGCTTGATCGACGACCTCGGTTTGTCCATCGGTTTGAGGATGCGAGGGATGAGAAGAGGAGCTTGATGCCAGCTTGGCCATGAGGGTCTTCCAGAAGTAGCTCATAAATTTTACGTGGCGGTCGGAGACGATTGTTCTTGGCACGCCATGTAGCCGAATTATTTCCCTGAAAAACAAATTTGCTACATGTGAAGCATCATCGGTCTTATGGCACGGAATGAAATGTGCCATTTTTGAAAAGCGATCCACGACTACAAATATGGAATCATGACCATGTTTCGATCTAGGCAAGCCTAACACAAAGTCCATGCTAATGTCCGACCAAGGTGCATGAGGAATAGGCAATGGCATATAAAGACCAAAGGGGTTGGACTTGGACTTAGCTTGGATACTAGTAGTGCATCGTTGAACGTGGCGCTCCACGCCGCGCTTCATCTTTGGCCAAAAGTAGTGAGTGGAGAGCATGTCATATGTCTTGTCACGGCCAAAGTGACCCATAAGGCCTCCACCATGGGACTCTTGAAGAAGCAAAAGTTGGAGGGACGATTTCGGAATGCAAAGCTTGTTTTGTTTGAAAAGAAAACCCTTATGCAAATAGAAATCATCAATCCCTTTGTCTATTGAACATTGTGCAAATATTGGTCCAAAGAAAGAGTCTGGACGTGCATAAAGATTTGATGTCCTCAAGACCTAAGACATTGACTTCTAGTCGTAAGAAGGCTTGTGTTTTTTCTTGAGACAAGGCCCGCCACCACATTTTCTTTGCCTTCTTGTATTTGACAATGTAAGGAAAAGACTCCATAAACTCAACCCATTTTGCATGCCTTTTACTTAAGTTGGCTTGGCCCTTAAGATACTTCAACGACTCATGGTCGGAATGGATGATAAATTCTTTGGGCCAAAGATAGTGTTGCCACACTTGAAGGACACGAACCAAGGCAAAAAGTTCTTTGTCATAAATGGGATAATTGAGGCGTGCGCCATCAAGTTTCTCACTATGGTAAGCAATAGGACGCCCATTTTGCATAAGGACGCCACCAACGCCAATACCACTCGCGTCGCATTCAATCTCAAAGGTTTTTGTGAAATCTGGCAATGCAAGAAGTGGTGCTTCGGTGAGCCTCTTTTTGAGCTCATCAAACGCCTTTTGTTGTGCTTTTCCCCAAACGAACGTGACATTTTTCTTGGTCAATTCGTTGAGGGGGAAAGCAATTGTAGAAAAATCTTTCACAAAGCGACGGTAAAAGCCAGCCAACCCATGAAAACTACGAAGTTCACTAACATTTGTTGGAATGGGCCAATCTCGTATGTCTTTGACTTTTGAGACATCAACTTCAATGCCATTAGAAGACACAACAAAACCAAGGAAAATCAGCTTGTCTCTTGCAAAAGTGCACTTGGGGAGGTTAGCATAAAGCTTTTCATGACGAAGGATTTGTAGAACCTCCTTAACATGAGTAACATGCTCCTCTAGTGACTTGCTATAGACAAAGATGTCATCAAAGTAAACAACTACACTCTTTCCAATGAGAGATCGAAAAATATGGTTCATGAGGCGCATGAAGGTAGATGGGGCATTAGATAAGCCAAAAGGCATAACCAACCATTCATAGAGATCAAGCTTGGTCTTGAAGGCGGTTTTCCACTCATCACCTTCAGCCATGCGAATTTGATGGTAGCCACTACGAAGATCAATTTTCGAAAATATAGTGGCTCCACATAACTCATCAAGCATGTCATCAAGACGCGGTATAGGATGTCGATAACGCACGGTGATAGCATTGATTGGACGGTCCATGCATAACCGCAACGTATCATCCGCTGGACTAGGATCACGGGAACCGCGCTTGGGCTAGTGCTTACTTGGATCAAACCTTTGGAGACGAGTTAGTTGATTTGACGCCGATCTCCTTCGTCTCTTCGGGTTTAGTGCGTCACGCGCAGGTTTGTAGTGGTGCGCCGTATGAGGTCGATGGTGCTCGATTCCACGAAGAGGAGGAAGGCCATGAGGAAGCTCTTGAAATACATCTTGGAATTCCTGCAAACAGCCATCAAAGAAGGAGGAACATTTGTCAAGTCGTTAGTTCCTTGCGCTAGTCCCTTGCATACGAGGACGAGTGCAAGATGGATGGGTTGTTCCACTTCTCTCATCTCACTTTTGGTGGCAAGAAGAACACTCTTAGTTTTTCCACTCGAGTTTGGCTTGTAGCTCTCACTCACTATGGTGTGGTTCTCTCGCTCACCACTCTTCTCACAAGGTGTTTTTTGTGCGCCTCGCTAAAGCCTTTGCATTGTCCGCAATTATTTGGCTAGGAGTCATTGTTTGCAACACACAAGTTTTATCAAGCCATTTGAAAGTGTAAGTGTTTGAGTGACCATTATGCCAAGCACACTTGTCATATTGCCACGGCCTTCCGAGCAACATGTGACAAACCGTCATTGGAACCATGTCACATTCCACCATGTCCTTGTAGTGCCCAATGGAGAACGTCACCGAGACGGTGTGCTTGATCTTGACGGATCCTTGGTCACTTAACCATTGGATATGGTAGGGGTGTCTATGTGGATGAAGGGTGAGGTTGATTTTCTCACACAATTCCGTGCTTGCGAGGTTGTGGCAACTCCCTCCATCGATGACAACTTTGATGGACTTCCCATTGATGCCGGCACGAGTTAGGAAGATGTTCGAGCGTTGGTCTTCACTTTCATTGGCTTGGGTAGTCAAGACCCTTGTGACCACAAGCGATGGACTTGCGTCATGCTCACACACAAGAAGTTCTTGGTCCTCTTCCAAGTGTTGTCTTGCCATGGCTTCCTTGACCCTTGCATCAAACTCTTCTTCACTCAAGTATTCTTCATCGCCGTTCTCATGGATGAACAAAACTTTCTTGTTTCCACATGCATTCGACTTGTGCCCTTTGCCTCCACACTTGTAGCATTCACCATTGAATGTTTGATCATCCCTTGTGTTTTTGCCACTTGGGGGCTGTTTTACTTGAGGGAAAGTTGGCTTGAAGGGAGGCTTGGTTTTACTTGGGGAGCTTCCACTTGGTGTTGTTGGAGTAGTGGTTGGCGCTTGCTTGTAGGTGAAGTACGTCTTTGGCTTGTTGTACTTGATGTCCTCTTGCACTTGGCGCTCGGCCTTGGATGCGATGTGCACAAGCTCAACCATGTTGTTGTACTTTTGGAACTCGGTGATGTGCTTGATGGGATGGTTCAAGTCATTGAGGAAGCGTGCCATTGTTTGCTCATCTCGCTCTTCAATGTTGGCACGGATCATGTTGAGCTCCATTTGCTTGAAGTACTCTTCCACGGTCTTTGTCCCTTGACTAAGCGTTTGAAGCTTGTTGAAGAGGTCACGCGTGTAGTGTGAAGGAACAAAGCGGGATCTCATATGAGCCTTCATATCTTGCCAAGTTGCGATTGGAGGCTCTTCTTTTGTCATGACGAGTTGTACTTGTTCCCACCAAAGGTTGGCATACTCATCAAACTCGAGGGATGCCATGTCCATCATCTTCTCATTGCTATAATTGTGCATGCGGAAGATCTTGTCGACCTTGAGTTCCCAAGAGAGATAATCCTCGGGCTCATTAGAACCGGTGAACTTGGGCATGGTGAATTTGAGCTTGCCCTGATTTTGTCGACCTTGAGCTCCATTTGCTTGAAGTACTCTTCCACGGTCTTCTCTATTTCGGTTCCGGTTGCGTCGGTTGCCCTGATTTGAGCGGTCATCATCATCATCCGAGCTCTCATGTCTTGCTTGGTGATTGTTGCGTTGCTCTTGCGGTTGTTGAAGTGCCGCGTTTGGTGGTGGAACTTGTTGACGACGAGCTTGGGGAGCTTGCTCGTTTTGTTGTCGCTGTTGAGGACGAGGAGGAGGTTGATGGTCCTCACGAAGAGCTTGGGGAGCTTGCTCTTGCTCTTGTCGTGGTTGATGGTGAGGAGCATTAGCTTGCGCCATGTGGCGAGGAGGACGTCGAGCCGTATGCGCAATGGGATGCTCTTCTTCTTGGTGTAGGGGAGGCTCGTCATGACCATCATATTGCCGACGTGGGCGATCATGTCAATGATGATCTTGTTCGTCCGCTTCAGAAGCTTCACTTGTTGTTGAAGGAGCGTGTCGACGTCGATGGCCTTGGTGGTCCATGCGAGGTTGCTCTTGTTGCAGCACAAGTGCCATTGGTTGTGGTCGGTTTACTTGGCGTCTTGGAGGTCTCGCGGAGAGGTCACCATCATAGCTTGATGTCGTGGCGTGACGCGGAGATGGTACCGCTTGCGAAGAGCTCATGGATTGAAGAACGGGTCCATCCCGGTGCCTTGAAACGTGACGGCGAGGTGCACTTGATTCACTTGAGGAGTGCCGAGATGAGCTTGATTCGCGCGAGCGTGTTCTTGCGAGTCCATCGATGATGTGTTGGAGCTTCTCATCCGTTGAGGCGAGTGCACGACCAAGAGCTTCATTTTGATGACCGAGGTTGTGTTGCATGGCATGCATTTGGCCACGGACTTCTTCGAAGAGGTTGTCGATGTTCTTGAATTCCACACGGGCCTCGCTAAATTGTTCATCTTGGCGCCGCTCGAGAGCTTCACAACGATAGTTGAATTCTCCTCGGACCTTCCAATGGTCCCATCTTGTCATGAATTGGTTATCATCCTCCGGGGGTGGTGGTGGTTGGGATGGCTCTCCATGCCTGTCCATGATGCAAAGCCAACAATGGTTGTATATGGAGAGAAAGGGTGTGGAGAGTCAGCCTTTTACCTCACCTTGGAGATTATATCAAACCAATTGCCACACAAATGAGCGAAAAGCGTGCAAAGTGAAATGGCAAGAAACTTTCAAAGGCTTTTGGTGGAAGGTTATGGTTGTGCAAAACCAAACCAAACGATCCAAGCAAAAGGTTATTGTCCTACGTGGTAAAGAACCAAAGATCAAAAGCAAAAAGGATACGATCTACAAAAACACGGAAAACACACACGTGGAGAAAAACGGGGTCAGCACGACTATGAAAATGAGCACAAAAGGTCCTAACGAAGACTACGCTCGGTTGTCGTGCCAACACAAGGAGAGACCACAACTCGTTTGCCAAAAGAGGATAAGCAACTGATTTGTGCACTTGCCTCGGTGCTCTCTTTCTTCTCTCTTTCTTGGCTTACAAGCTTGGTATTCTCTATGTATTGGGAGACTATGTAACTTTCTATTCTAACTTTTTCTTTTCCTTGTTTTTTTTTCTTTTTCTCCCTTGCTATGCTACTATGTTAGCTTTTGTATTTGGCCTCACACTCTCACTTTTCCGAAGGCAAGTGCACAATGCTTAGACAAACACAAAATGAGTTGCTCTCATAGGATAGATACACACAAAGGAAGATATGGGGCTGTCAAGGTGGTGCAAGTTATACCTTTGGTATTGTTGACGACTTGCAACCGGTGGTGGGGGATGATGTTCGAGTGTCGCGGTATGACGTTGATGCGGAAGCTGTTGTGAAAATGGCGAAAAACACGCGAAACACGAACAAGCAAAGTGGGAAGGTCAGCGAACGAAATCGAGGCGTCAAAGGTGAAAGCACGGTGGCGGCGGTAGTACCGCTTGATAACCGGGTAGTACTCAGCCAGTAATTATTGTACCACGGTCCGGGGTTACTATGTAGTACCGCTTGTACGCCGGTAGTACCGCCATACGTAATCGAATGCGATGAACTTGCCAAAACCTCAAATTGGAAATCGACCGAAAATGGGCTAGAAACAAAAGGGTTATAGATCGACTCCCAAAAACAGGATCTATGGACCAAAACCACGAAAAACTCACCAAATCCAGAGATCGATCCGAAGGCAACCGGGCTCTTTTGGTAGGATTTTCATTTTAAAGGCGGATAAAAGAAAATTGGGGAAATTCGTGATCAACCGTGCTCGATACCAATATGTTAGGGGTAACCAGGGTTGGCCGATCTTTCACGATTCCACGAGAAGCGAGGGGAAAAAGGTGGTGGGTATGAAATCGGGAAGGCGAAACCACGAACACACACACACCAAAACACGATACACGCCTACTCCTCACGCCGGTGGCAACCGTCCAACATAATCCCTAGGATCGGTGTTGGGCAAGCACGCTCTCCACGCCAACAACGGGGATGAGGTGCTTGGTGAGACCTTGACGACTTGGGGCGAAACCGAGAACCCAAGGCCTTGTACAACTTGAACGCACTAGGCAAGATCCAAGAGGGGGTGGATAATCCGGTGCTCCTTGGTAGGAGCATGAGACCAATAGATATAAGTCCTCAAAGGGTTTCCTTAATATCTATTATTATCCAAGTCTAGGGACTTACAATGGAGGGTGGGGGCTATATATAGTGCAGCCACAAAGCAGGGTAGTTTCGAGCAATGGTAAAATATAGATAGGTTTACAAGGCAGGGCCGCACTTTAGGTATTCGAGTCGGGCCCGGTAGTACTGGCCCTCAATCAGAGTACCGGCAGACGTAGTACCGCTCCGAGCGGTAGTACCGCTGAGGGCCTGGAGCGGTCGTCAAGGCGCCTGTGGCGGCAGTAGGAGGGGGCGGTCGTGTTGTCCGGTAGTACCGTTGGACCGTAGTACCGGTAGACGGTAGGTACCGCTTGGCCGGGCTGCTGAGCTTGCTGGGGGGTGCTGTGGCGGCGGAGGGCGGTGTCTGGCCGGTAGTACCTGGGTCAGCTTGCATCCGCATCTGGAGTTGCTTCTCCTCCGTTCCTTGGGTCCTTCTCTTCACTGATGACGGTGTATGCGTGTGAAGTAGCAAGCCATCCAAGGGTGTGTCGAAGTCACACAAGGAGAGGAGCGAGTTCACCTTAGCTTGAAGGAGTTTGGCTCGGGCGCGGGTCATGGGTCCACTTGGGGAGCTCGTTGGAGTAGATGTAGTAGCGGTCGTAGGACGGGCTGCATCACCTTCCTATAATTTACCTTTTCGTTCCGAAACTACCCCTGTTTTGTGGCTGGACTATATATAGCCCCCACCCTCTATTGTAAATGCTAGACTTGGATAATAATAGGTAATAAGGAAACCCTTTGAGGAACTTATATCTATTGGTCTCATGCTCCTACCAAGGAGCACCAGATTATCCACCCCCCTCTTGGATCTTGCCTAGTGCGTTCAAGTTGTACAAGGCCTTGGGTTCTCGGTTTCTCGCCCCCAAGTCTTCAAGAGCTCACCAAGCACCTCGTCCCCCGTTGTTGGCGTGGAGAGCGGGCTTCGCCCAACACCGATCCTATGGATTATGTTGGACCGGTTGCCACCGGCGTGAGAGATCGGCGTGTATCGTGTTTTGGTGTGCGTGTGTTCGTGGTTTTCACCTCCTCCCTCGATTTCATCCCCCGACCACCGCTTTCCCCTCGTTTCTCGTGGAATTCGTGAAAGATCGGGCCAACCCAAGGGTTACCCCATAACATATTGGTATCAAGAGCACGGTTGATCACGAATTTCCCCCCAATTTTTCTTTGATCACCCTTAAAATCCAAAATCCCACCAAAAAGAGCCCCAATTTTCCTTCGGATCGATCTTTGGATTTGGTGAGTTTTTCGTGGTTTTGGTCCGTAGATCTGTTGCTTTTGGATTCGATCTATAGCCCCTGTTGTTCCTAGCCCAGCCTTTCGGTCAGATCTCCACGAATCTGAGGATTTTGGTCACGTTGAGTTCGTCCTGTCTCGCAACTGGCGGTACTACCGGCCGTGGATGCGGTACTACCGCAAGTCACCGGTACTATCGGTCATTAAGCGTACTACCGCCGGCAGATTACTGGTTGCCAGTACTACTCTCGCCTCTGACCGTGTTTCCTTGCCCTTTGACGCCTCAATTTCGTTTGCTGACTTTTCAACTTCGCTTGTTCGTGTTTCGCGTGTTTGTCGCCATTTTCACAACAGCTTCCGCATCAAAGTTACCACGAGCTCAACGACACCGCGACACTCGAACATCATCCCCCACCAACGGTTGCAAGTCATCAACAATACCAAAGGTATAACTTGCGCCACTTTGACAGCCCCATATCTTCCTTTGTGTGTAACTATCCTATGAGAGCAACTCATTTTGTGTTTGTCTAAGCATTGTGCACTTGCCTTCGAAAAGTGAGAGTGTGAGGCCAAATACAAAAGCTAACATAGTAGCATAGCAAGGGAGAAAAATAGAAAGAATCAAAAAAAAGAACAAAATAAAAATAGAAAAAGATACATAGTCTCCCAATACAAAGAGAATACCAAGCTTGTAAGCCAAGAAAGAGAGAAGAAAGAGCGCACCGAGGCAAGTGCACAAATCTATTGCTTATCCTCTTTTGGCAAACGAGTTGTGGTCTCTCCTTGAGTTGGCACGACAACCGAGCGTAGTCTTCGTTAGGACCTTTTGTGCTCATTTTCATAGTCGTGCTAACCCCGTTTTTCTACACGTGTGTGTTTTTCGTGTTTTTGTAGATCGTATCCTTTTGCTTTTGATCTTTGGTTCTTTACTACGTAGAACAATAACCTTTTGCTTGGATCGTTTCGTTTGGTTTTCCACAATCCTAAACTTCCACCAAAAAGCTTTTGAGAGTTGTAGCATATTTGTGTTTGAGTTTCTTGCCATTTCACTTTGCACGATGTTCGCTCATTTATCTGGCAATTGGTTTGATATAATCTCCAAGGTGAGGTAAAAGGCTAACTCTCCGCACCCTTTCTCTCCATATACAACCCTTGTTGGCTTTGCATCATGGACATGCATGGAGAGCCATCCCAACCACCACAACCTCCGGAGGATGACACACAATTCATGACAAGATGGGACCATTGGAAGGTCCGAGGAGAATTCAACTATCGTTGTGAAGCTCTCGAGAGGCGCCAAGATGAACAATTTAGCGAGGCCCGTGTGGAATTCAAGAACATCTACAATCGCTTCGAAGAAGTCCGTGGCCAAATGCATGCCATGCAACACAACCTCGGTCATTAAAATGAAGCTCTTGGTCATGCACTCGCCTCAACGGATGAGAAGCTTCAACGCCTCATTGATGGACTAGCAAGGCCACGCTCGCGCGAATCAAGCTCATCTCGGCACTCCTCAAGTGAATCAAGTGCACCTCGCCGTCACGCTTTGTTATGGGGTAACCCTGGGGTTGGCCCGATCTTTCACGAATTCCACGAGGAACGAGGGGAAGAGAGGTGGTCGGGTTTGAAATCGGGGAAGGCGATGGAAAACCACGAACACACGCACACCAAAACACGATACACGCCTACTCCTCACGCCGGTGGCAACCGGTCCAACATAATCCCTAGGATCGGTGTTGGGCGAAGCTCGCTCTCCACGCCAACAACGGGGGATGAGGTGCTTGGTGAGACCTTGACGACTTGGGGGCGAGAAACCGAGAACCCAAGGCCTTGTACAACTTGAACGCACTAGGCAAGATCCAAGAGGGGGGTGGATAATCCGGTGCTCCTTGGTAGGAGCATGAGACCAATAGATATAAGTCCTCAAAGGGTTTCCTTAATATCTATTATTATCCAAGTCTCAGCGGTTACAATAGAGGGTGGGGGCTATATATAGTCCAGCCACATAACAGGGGTAGTTTCGGAATGAAAAGATAAATTATAAGTTGGGTTACAAGGCACAGCGAATCAAGCAATCAGGTCTGGCAGGACCTAGTAGTCCTGGCAACCGTAGTACCGGTGGTCACTTAGTACCGCTCAGAGCGGTAGTACCGCTTGAGGGCTGGGCTTCCGTCGGAGGCGCTGGCGAGCGGTAGGAGGGGCGAGTACTGCCACCGTAGTACTGCCAGGACCGGTAGTACCGGGCTTCGAGGCGTGGAGTGGGCGCCCTGTGGCGGCGGTAGGGGAGGCGGTAGACCGCTGAGCGGTAGTACCGGTCGTCCCAACCGTAGTACCGCTTATGTCTGCAACATCGGTGGCTTCCTCGCACTGATGATGCACGAGTTTGCGTGAAGTAGCAAGCCATCCAAGGGGTGTTGAAGTCACACAAGGAGGAGCGAGTTCACCTTAGTTTGAAGGAGCTTGGCTCGGGCGAGTCATGGGTCCATTTGGGTAGCTCGTGGGAGTAGATGTAGTAGCGGTCGAGGACGGGCTGCATCGCCCCCTGGGAAAGAGTCGCCCTCGACTCTTCAACCGCCACAACTTCCTCTTCGCCATGGTAGGGTGAGAGGTCCTTGACATTGAATGTCGAGCTCACAAGATACTTCGATGTTGGTATATCGATCACATAGGCGTTGTTGTTTATCCTTTTAGCACCTTGAATGGTCCGTCGCCTCGTGGCTTTAGCTTGGAGTCGTTCCTTGGGAAACGGTCTTTACTCAAGTGAATCCATACAAGGTCGCCTCATCAAAGATCATCTCTTTCTTGGTCTTGTTTAGCCTTGATGCTTGGCGAAGGACTTGTTGCTCGATAGTAGCTCGTGTCTTCATGGAGTTTCATCATTGCTTGGGCACGCTTGACAACGTCCATATTGGCACGTTCATGAAGTGGAAGTGGAAGGATATCGAGCGGTGAGAGGCTCGAATCCATAGACGATCATGAACGGGCTCCTCATGGTGGTGGAGTGCTTGGCGGTTGTAGGCGAACTCGGCGTGTGGAATGCATTCCTCGCCTTTAAGGTTCTTCTTTATCAACACGGAGAAGTGTGCCAAGACTTGATTGACTACCTCGGTTTGTCCATCGGTTTGAGGATGCGAGTGACGAGAAGAGGAGCTTGATGCCGAGCTTGGCCATGAGGGTCTTCGAAGTAGCTCATGAATTTTACGTCACGGTCGGAGACGATTGTTCGTGGCACGCCGTAGCCGAATTATTTCCACGAAAAACAAATTTGCGACATGTGAAGCATCATCGGTCTTATGGCACGGAATGAAGTGTGCCATTTTTGAAAGCGATCCACGACTACAAATATGGAATCGTGACCATGTTTAGATCTAGGCAATCCTAGTACAAAGTCCATGCTAATGTCCGACCAAGGTGCATGAGGAATAGGTAATGGCATATAAAGACCAAAGGGGTTGGACTTAGACTCAGCTTGGATACATGTAGTGCATCGTTGAACGTGGCGCTCCACGTCACGCTTCATCTTTGGCCAAAAGTAGTGAGTGGAGAGCATGTCATATGTCTTGTCACGGCCAAAGTGACCCATAAGGCCTCCACCATGGGACTCTTGAAGAAGCAAAAGTTGGAGAGAGGATTTCGGAATGCAAAGCTTGTTTTGTTTGAAAAGAAAACCCTTGTGCAAATAGAAATCGTCAAGCCTTTGTTTATTGAACATTGTGCAAATATTGGTCCAAAGAAAGAATCGACGTGCATAAAGATTTGATGTCCTCAAGACCCAAAACATTGACTTGAGTCGTGTAAGGAGGCTTGTGGTTTTATGAGACAAAGCGTCGCCACCACATTTTCTTTGCCCTTCTTGTATTTTACAATGTAAGGAAAAGACTCCATAAACTCAACCCACTTTGTGCCTTTTACTCAAGTTGGCTTGACCTTAAGGTACTTCAACGACTCATGGTGAATGGATTATAAATTCTTTGGGCCAAAGATAGTGTTGCCACACTTGAAGAACTCAAACCAAGGCAAAAAGTTCTTTGTCATAAATGGGATAATTGAGGCGTGCGCCATCAAGTTTCTCACTATGGTAAGCAATAGGACGCCCATTTTGCATAAGGACACCACCAATGCCAATACCACTAGCGTCACATTCAATGTCAAAGGTTTTGTGAACCGACAATGCAAGAAGTGGTGCTTGGTGAGCCTCCTTTTGAGCTCATCAAAAGCCTTTTTTGTTGTGCTTTTCCAAACGAACGTGACATTCTTCTTGGTCAATTCGTTGAGGGGGCAAGCAATTGTGGAAAAATCTTTCACAAAGCGACGGTAAAAGCCAGCCAACCCATGAAAACTATGAAGTTCACTAACATTTGTAGGGGTGGGCCAATCTCGTATGTCCTTGACTTTTGATACATCAACTTCAATGCCATTAGAAGACACGACAAAACCAAGGAAAATCAGCATGAGTAACATGAGTAACATGCACTTGGGGAGGTTAGCATAAAGCTTTTCATGACGAAGGATTTGTAAGACCTCCTTAACATGAGTAACATGCTCCTCTAGTGACTTGCTATAGACAAGAATGTCATCAAAGTAAACAACTACACTCTTTCCAATGAGTGACCGCAAAATATGGTTCATGAGGCGCATGAAGGTAGATGGGGCATTGGATAAGCCAAAAGGCATAACCAACCATTCATAGAGACCAAGCTTGGTCTTGAAGGCGGTTTTCCACTCATCACCTTCAGCCATGCGAATTTGATGGTAGCCACTACGAAGATCAATTTTCGAAAACATAGTGGCTCCACATAACTCATCAAGCATGTCATCAAGACGCGGTATAGGATGTCGATAACGCACGGTGATAGCATTGATTGGACGGCAGTCCATGCATAACCGCAACGTATCATCCGTTTTCGGGACTAGGATCACGGGAACCGCGCTTGGGCTAGTGCTTACTTGGATCAAACCTTTGGAGACGAGTTGGTTGATTTGACGCTCGATCTCCTTTGTCTCTTCCGGGTTTGTGCGATACGCAGCGCGGTTTGGTAGCGGTGCGCCGGGTATGAGGTCGATACGGTGCTCGATTCCACGAAGGGGAGGAAGGCCATGAGGAAGCTCTTCGGGGAATACATCTTGGAATTCCTGCAAAACAGCCATCAAAGAAGGAGGAATATTTGTCAAGTCATTAGTTCCTTGCGCTAGTCCCTTGCATACGAGGACGTAGTGCAAGATGGATGGGTTGTTCCTCACTTCTCTCATCTCACTTTGGTGGCTAGAAGAACACTCTTAGTTTTTCCGCCGAGTTTGGCTTGTAGCTCTCACTCACTATGGTGTGGTTCTCTCGCTCACCACTCTTGTCACAAGGTGTTTTTTGATGCGCCCGCTAAAGCCTTTGCATTGTCCGCAATTATTTGGCTAGGAGTCATTGGTTGCAACACACAAGTTTTATCAAGCCATTTGAAAGTGTAGGTGTTTGAGTGACCATTATGCAAAGCACACTTGTCATATTGCCACGCCTTCCGAGCAACATGTGACAAACCGTCATTGGAACCACGTCACATTCCACCGTGTCCTTGTAGTGTCCAATGGAGAACGTCACCGAGACGGTGTGCTTGATCTTGACGGATCCTTGGTCACTTAGCCACCGGATATGGATATGTAGGGGTGTCTATGTGGGTGAAGGGTGAGATTGAGTTTCTCACACAATTGCTTGCGAGGTTGTGGCAACTTCCTCCATCGATGACAACTTTGATGGACTTCCCATTGATGCCGCACGAGTTTGGAAGATGTTCGAGCGTTGGTCTTCATTTTCATTGGCTTGAGTAGTCAAGACCCTTGTGACCACAAGCGATGGACTTGGCGCGTCATGCTCACACACAAGAAGTTCTTGGTCCTCTTCCAAGTGTTGCCTTGCCATGGCTTCCTTGACCCTTGCATCAAACTCTTCTTCACTCAAGTATTCTTCATCGCCGTTGTCGTGGATGAACAAAACTTTTGTTTCCACATGCATTGGACTTGTGCCCTTTGCCTCCACACTTGTAGCATTCACCATTGAATGGTTGATCATCCCGTTTGTTTGCCACTTGGGGGTTGTTTTCCTTGGGGAATAGTTGGCTTGAAGGGAAGCTTGGTTGTACTTGGTGAGCTTCCACTTGGTGTTGTTGGAGTAGTGGTTGGCGCGCTTGTAGGTGAAGCGTCTTTGGCTTGTTGTACTTGATGTCCTCTTGCACTTGGCGCCGCCTTGATGCGATGTGCACAAGCTCAACCATGTTGTTGTACTTTTGGAACTCGAATGTCGTTTGATGGGATGGTTCAAACCATTGAGGAAGCGTGCCATTGTTTGCTCATCTCGCTCTTCAATGTTGGCACGGATCATGTTGAGCTCCATTTGCTTGAAGTACTCTTCCACGGTCTTTGTCCCTTGACTAAGCGTTTGAAGCTTGTTGAAGAGGTCACGCGTGTAGTGTGAAGGAACAAAGAGGATCTCATATGAGCCTTCATATCTTGCCAAGTGGCGATTGAGGCTCTTCTTTTGCTTCGCGAGCGAGTTGGACTTGTTCCCACCAAAGGTTGGCATACTCATCAAACTCGAGGGATGCCATGGCCATCATCTTCTCATTGCTATAATTGTGCATGCGGAAGATCTTGTCGACCTTGAGTTCCCAAGAGAGATATTCCTCGGGCTCATTGGAACCGTGAACTTGGGCATGGTGAATTTGAGCTTGCCGAAAGTTTCTTCTCCATTGCGGTTCCGGCTATCGGTTGCCATTATTTTGACGGTCATCATCATCATCCGAGCTCATGTCTTGCTTGGTGATTGTTGCGATGCTCGCGTGGTTGTTGAGGTGCCGCGTTTGGTGGAGGAACTTGTTGTCGACGAGCTTGGGAGCGTGTTTCGCTTTCTTGTCGCGATGCGACGAGGAGGAGGTTGATGGTCCTCACGACGAGCTTGGGTAGCTTGCTCTTGCTCTTGTCGTGGTTGATGGCGAGGAGCATTAGCTTGCGCTAAGTGGCGAGGAGGACGTCGAGCCGTATGCGCCATGGGTGTTCTTCTTCTTGGTGTAGGGTAGGCTCATGACCATTATGTTGGCGACGAGGACGCCATGACGATGATGACGCCTTGAGGATCTTCGAGTGCTTCACGCCGATGATCTTGTTCGCCCTCTTCGGAAGTTTCACTTGTTGATGAAGGAGCGTCGACGGCGGCCGTGGTGGTCTGCGCGAGGTTGCTCTTGTTGAATCACCGGTGCCCTTGGTTGTGGTCGGTTTGCTTCACGCCTTGTAGGTCTTGGAGAGGTCACCATCATAGCTTGATGTCGCGCGTGACGCGGAGATGGTACCACTTGCGAAGAGCTTATGGATTGAAGAACGGTCCATCCGGTGCCTTGAAGCATAACGGCGAGGTGCACTTGTTTCACTTGATGAGTGCCGAGATGAGCTTGATTCGAAAGGCGTGTCCTTGCGAGTCCATCGATGATGTGTTGGAGCTTCTCATCCGTTGAGGAGTGCACGCCAAGAGCTTCATTTTGATGCCCGAGGTTGTGTTGCATGGCATGCATTTCACGGACTTCTTGAAGCGGTTGTCGATGTTCTTGAATTCCACACGCCTCGCTAAATTGTTCATCTTGGCGCCGCTCGAGAGCTTCACAACGATAGTTGAATTCTCCACGGATCTTCCAATGGTCCCATCTTGTCATGAATTGGTTATCATCCTCTGGAGGTGGTGGTGGTTGGGATGGCTCTCCATGCCTGTCCATGATGCAAAGCCAACAATGGTTGTATATGGAGAGAAAGGGTGTGGAGAGTTAGCCTTTTACCTCACCTTGGAGATTATATCAAACCAATTGCCACACAAATGAGCGAAAAGCGTGCAAAGTGAAATGGCAAGAAACTCGAAAAGGCTTTTGGTGGAAGGTAAGGGTTGTGGAAAACCAAACGAAACGATCCAAGCAAAAGGTTATTGTCCTACGTGGTAAAGAACCAAAGATCAAAAGCAAAAAGGATACGATCTACCAAAAACACGGGAAACACACACGTGGAGAAAACGGGGTTATCACGACTATGAAAATGAGCACAAAAGGTCCTAACGAAGACTACGCCGTGTCGTGCCAACACAAGGAGAGACCACAACTCGCTTGCCAAAAGAGGGTAAGCAATAGATTTGTGCACTTGCCGCGGAGCTTTTCTTCTCTTCTTGGCTTACAAGCTTGGTATTCTCTTTGTATTGGGGACTATGTATCTTTTTTTTTTTTTTTTTTGATTCTTTTCCTTTTTCCCTTGCTATGCTACTATGTTAGCTTTTGTATTTGGCGTCAGCTCTCACTTTCCAAGGCAAGTGCACAATGCTTAGACAAACACAAAATGAGTTGCTCTCATAGGATAGATACACACAAAGGAAGATATGGGTTGACAAGGTGGTGCAAGTTATACCTTTGGTATTGTTGACGACTTGCAACCGTTGGGGAAAAGATGTTCGAGTGTCGCGTGTCGTTGAGCTGGATGACGTTGATGCGAAGCTGTGAAAAATGGCGACAAACACGCCGAACACGATGAGAGGAACAGTCGAACCAAATCGAGGCGTCAAAGGGCGTGAGGCACGGCAGATGAAGGTAGTACCGGTGAAGCAATGTAGTACCGGTGAGGTAGTACTGGCCAACACCGGTAGTACTGCTATCAGGTTACAGCATGCAGCATCTGGCTGCAGCCCGAACGAGGCGAACTTGCCAAAAACCTCAAATGTTGAAAAACCGAAAAGGCCGAGCTAGAAACAAGAGGGCTATAGATCGACCCAAAGCAATGATCTATGGACCAAAACCACGAAAACTCACCAAATGGGATCGATCCAAGGCAAATTGGGCTCTTTTGGTAGGATTTTCGCTTTAAAAGCGGAGAAAAGAAAATTGAGGAAATTCGATCAACCGTGCTCTTGATACCAATATGTTATGGGGTAACCCTGGGGTTGGCCCGATCTTTCACGAATTCCACGAGGAACGAGGGGAAGAGAGGTGGGCGGGTTTGAAATCGGGTAAGGCGATGGAAAACCACGAACACACGCACACCAAAACACGACACGCCTACTCCTCACGCTTGGCAACCGTCCAACATAATCCCTAGGATCGGTGTTGGTGACTCGCTCCACGCCAACAACGGGGATGAGGTGCTTGGTGAGACCTTGACGACTTGGGGCAGAAACCGAGAACCCAAGGCCTTGTACAACTTGAACGCACTAGGCAAGATCCAAGAGGGGTGGATAATCCGTGCTCCTGGTAGGAGCATGAGACCAATAGATATAAGTCCTCAAAGGGTTTCCTTAATATCTATTATTATCCAAGTCTAAACGGTTACAATAGAGGGTGGGGGCTATATATAGTCCAGCCACATAACAGGGGTAGTTTCGGAATGAAAAGATAAATTATAAGTTGGGTTACAAGGCACAGGGCCGAACTGAAGCAATCAGGGTCTGGCAGGACCGGTAGTACCGGTCCGGCAACCGGTAGTACCGGTGGTCACCGGTAGTACCGCTTCCAGAGCGGTAGTACCGCTTGAGGGCTGGGCTTCCGTCGAGGCGCTGGGCGGCCAGAGGAGGCGCAGAGTACTGCCACCGTAGTACCGGCCAGGACCGTAGTACCGCTGGCTTCGAGGCGTGGAGGGGCGATCTGTGGCGGCGGTAGGGGAGGCGGTAGATCGCTTGAGCGGTAGTACGGCCGTCCCAACCGGTAGTACCGCTATCTGGCCGGTGGTGGCTTCCTCGCACTGCGATGATGCCAGTTTGCGTGTGAAGTAGCAAGCCATCCAAGGGGGTGTTGAAGTCACACAAGGAGAGGAGCGAGTTCACCTTAGTTTGAAGGAGCTTGGCTCGGGCGCGAGTCATGGGTCCATTTGGGTAGCTCGTGGGAGTAGATGTAGTAGCGGTCGGAGGACGGGCTGCATCACGCTTCAAGGCACCGGGATGGACCCGTTCTTCAATCCATGAGCTCTTCTCAAGCGGTACCATCTCCGCGACACGCCGCAACGTCAAGCTATGATGGTGACCTCTCCGCAAGACCTCCACGACGTGAAGCGAACCGGCCACAACCAAGGGCACTTGTGACTCAACAAGAGCAACCTCACATGGACCACCAAGGCCATCGCCGTCGACATGTCCCTTCAACAACAAGTGAAGCATCCGAAGAGGACGAACAAGATCACCGTCGACGTGAAGCACTCGAAGATCCTCCAAGGCGTCATCATCGACATGATCGTCCACGTAGGCAACATGATGGTCATGACGAGCCTCCTCCACATCAAGAAGAAGAAGAGCAGCCCATTGCGCATGCGGCTCGACGTCCTCCTCGCCACAGGGCACAAGAGCAAGCTCCCCAAGCTCGCCGTGAGGACCATCAACCTCTTCCTCGTCCTCAACCGCATCAACAAAACGAGCAAGCTCCCCAAGCTCGTCGTCAACACCAAGTTCCACCACCAAATGCGGCACCTCAACAACCGCAAGAGAAACGCAACAGTCACCAAGCAAGACATGAGAGCTCGGATGATGATGACCGCCCAAATCATGGCAAACGATGCAACCGGAACCGCAATGGAGAATAAACTTTCGGCAAGCTCAAATTCACCATGCCCAAGTTCACCGGTTCCAATGAGCCCAAGGAATATCTCTCTTGGGAACTCAAGGTTGACAAGATCTTTCGCATGCACAACTATAGCAATGAGAAGATGATGGCCATGGCATCCCTCGAGTTTGATGAGTATGCCAACCTTTGGTGGGAACAAGTCCAACTCGCTCGAGAAGCAAAAGAAGAGCCTCCAATCTCAACTTGGCAAGATATGAAGGCCCATATGAGATCCCGCTTTGTTCCTTCGCACTACACGCGTGACCTATTCAACAAGCTTCAAACGCTTAGTCATGGGACAAAGACCGTGGAAGAGTACTTCAAGCAAATAGAGCTCAACATGATCCGTGCCAACATTGAAGAGCAAGATGAACAAACAATGGCAGGTTTTCTCAATGGCTTGAACCATCCCATCAAGCGCATCACCGAGTTCCAAAAGTACAACAACATGGTTGAGCTTGTGCACATCGCATCCAAGGCCGAGCGTCAAGTGCAAGAGGACATCAAGTACAACAAGCCAAATACGTACTTCACCTACAAGCAAGAGCCAATCACTACTCCAACAACACCAAGTGGAAGCTCCTCAAGTACCACCAAGCTTCCCTTCAAACCAACTCTCCCTCAAGGAAAACAGCCCCCAAGTGGCAAACACACAAGGGATGATCAACCATTCAATGGTGAATGCTACAAGTGTGGAGGCAAAGGGCACAAGTCGAATGCATGTGGGAACAAGAAAGTTTTGTTCATCCATGACAACGGCGATGAAGAATATTTGAGTGAAGAAGAGTTTGATGCAAGGGTAAAGGAAGCCATGGCAAGGCAACATTTGGAAGAGGACCAAGAACTTCTTGTGTGTGAGCACGACGCAAGTCCATCGCTTGTGGTCACAAGGGTCTTGACTACCCAAGTCAATGAAAATGAAGACCAACGCTCGAACATCTTCCAAACTTGTGCCGGCATCAATGGGAAGTCCATCAAAGTTGTCATCGATGGAGGGAGTTGCCACAACCTTGCAAGCACGGAATTGTGTGAGAAACTCAACCTCACCCTTCACCCACATAGACACCCCTACCATATCCAATGGCTGAGTGACCAAAGATCCGTCAAGATGAAGCACACCGTCTCGGTGACGTTCTCAATTGGGCACTACAAGGACACGGTGGAATGTGACGTGGTCCCAATGACGGTTTTCCACATGTTGCTCGGAAGGCCGTGGCAATATGACAAGCTTGCTTTGCATAATGGTCACTCAAACACTTACACCTTCAAATGGCTTGATAAAACTTGTGTGTTGCAACCAATGACTCCTAGCCAAATAATTGCGGACAATGCAAAGGCTTTAGCGAGGGCGCAATACACAAAAACACCTTGTGAGAAGAGTGGTGAGCGAGAGAACCACACCATAGTGAGTGAGAGCTACAAGCCAAACTCGAGTGGAAAAACTAAGAGTGTTCTTCTTGCCACCAAAAGTGAGATGAGAGAAGTGCGGAACAACCCATCCATCTTGCACTATGTCCTTGTATGCAAGGGACTAGCGCAAGGAACTAACGACTTGACAAATGTTCCTCCTTCTTTGATGACTATTTTGCTGGAATTCCAAGATGTATTTCCCGAAGAGCTTCCTCATGGCCTTCCTCCTCTTCGTGGAATCGAGCACCGCATCGACCTCATACCCGGCGCCCCACTCCCAAACCGCGCCGCGTATCGCACGAACCCGGAAGAGACGAAGGAGATCGAACGTCAAATCAACCAACTCGTCTCCAAAGGTTTGATCCAAGTAAGCACTAGCCCAAGCGCGGTCCCCGTGATTCTAGTTCCAAAAACGGATGATACGTTGCGGTTATGCATGGACTGCCGTCCAATCAATGCTATCACCGTGCGTTATCAACATCCTATACCGCATCTTGATGTATATTTTCGAAAATTGATCTTCGTAGTGGTTACCATCAAATTCGCATGGCCGAAGGTGATGAGTGGAAAACCGCCTTCAAGACCAAGCTTGGTCTCTATGAATGGTTGGTTATGCCTTTTGGCTTATCTAAAGCCCCATCTACCTTCATGCGCCTCATGAACCATATTTTGAGATCTCTCATTGGGAAGAGTGTAGTTGTTTACTTTGATGACATTCTTGTCTAGAGGAGCATGTTACTCATGTTAAGGAGGTCCTTCAAATCCTTCGTCATGAAAAGCTTTATGATAATCTCCCAAAGTGCACTTTTGCCAAAGACAAGCTGATTTTCCTTGGTTTTGTTGTGTCTTCTAAGGGCATTGAAGTTGATGTCTCAAAAGTCAAAGACATACGAGATTGGCCCATCCCTACAAATGTTAGTGAACTTCGTAGTTTTCATGGGTTGGCTGGCTTTTACCGTCGTTTTGTCAAAGACTTTTCTACAATTGCTTGCCCCCTCAATGAATTGACCAAGAAAAATGTCACGTTCGTTTGGGGAAAAGCACAACAAAAAGCTTTTGATCAGCTCAAAAAGAGGCTCACCGAAGCACCACTTCTTGCATTGCCGGATTTCACAAAAACCTTTGAGATTGAATGTGACGCTAGTGGTATTGGCATTGGTGGCGTCCTTATGCAAAATGGGCGTCCTATTACTTACCATAGTGAGAATCTTGATGGAGCACGCCTAAACTATCCCATTTATGACAAAGAACATTTTGCCTTGGTTCGAGTTCTTCAAGTGTGGCAACACTATCTTTGGCCCAAAGAATTTATCATCCATTCCGACCATGAGTCGTTGAAGTATCTTAAGGGCCAAGCCAATTTGAGTAAAAGGCACGCAAAATGGGTTGAGTTTATGGAGTCTTTTCCTTACATTGTCAAATACAAGAAGGGCAAAGAAAATGTGGTAGCGGACGCCTTGTCTCGCAAAAACACAAGCCTTCTTACACGACTCGAAGTCAGTGTCTTGGGTCTTGATGACATCAAATCTTTGTACGCATCCGATCCTTTCTTTGGACCAATATTTGCACAATGTTCAATAGACAAAGGGATTGATGATTTCTATTTGCATAAGGGTTTTCTTTTCAAACAAAACAAACTTTGCATTCCGAAATCGTCTCTCCAACTTTTGCTTCTTTAAGAGTCCCATGGTGGAGGCTTTATGGGTCACTTTGGCCGTGACAAGACATATGACATGCTCTCCACTCACTACTTTTGGCCAAATATGAAGTGCGACGTGGAGCGCCACGTTCAACGATGCACTACATGTATCCAAGCTAAGTCTAAGTCCAACCCCTTTGGTCTTTATATGCCATTGCCTATTCCTCATGCACCTTGGTCGGACATTAGCATGGACTTTGTGTTAGGCTTGCCTAGATCTAAACATGGACATGATTCCATATTTGTAGTAGTGGATCGCTTTTCTAAAATGGCACATTTCATTCCGTGCCATAAGACCGATGATGCTTCACATGTAGCAAATTTGTTTTTCAGGGAAATAATTCGGCTACACGGTGTGGCAAGAACAATCGTCTCCGATCGCGACGTAAAATTCATGAGCTACTTCTGGAAGACTCTCATGGCCAAGCTCGGCATCAAGATCCTCTTCTCGCCCGCCTCACATCCTCAAACCGATGGACAAACCGAGGTCGTCAATCGAAGTCTTGGCACACTCCTCCGGGTGTTGATAAAGAAGAACCTTAAAGACTGGGAGGAATGTATTCCACACGCCGAGTTCGCCTACAACCGCGCCAAGCACTCCACCACCATGAGGAGCCCGTTCATGATCGCTTCACGCCGAGCCTCACCGCGCTCGATATACTTCCACTTCCACTTCATGAACGTGCCAATATGGACGTTGTCAAGCGTGCCCAAACAATGAAGAAACTACATGAAGACACACGAGCTACTATCGAGCAACAAGTCCTTCGCCAAGCATCAAGGCTAAACAAGAACAAGAAAGAGATGATCTTTGATGAGGGCGACCTTGTGTGGATCCACTTGAGTAAAGACCGCTTCCCCAAGGAACGCGACTCAAAGCTAAAGCCAAGAGGTGATGGACCATTCAAGGTGCTAAAGAGGATCAACAACAACGCCTATATTATCGATATACCAACATCTAAGTATCTTGTGAGCTCGACATTCAATGTCAAGGACCTCTCACCCATCCATGGAGAGGATGAAGTTGAGAAGGTTGAAGAGTCGAGGACGACTCTTTCCCAAGGGGGGAGCTGATGCAGCCCGTTCTACGACCGCTGCTACATCTCCTCCCATGAGATCCCCAAGTGGACCCATGACTCGCGCCCGAGCTAAGCTCCTCCAAGCCAAGGTTAACTCGCTCCTTTCCTTGTGTTACTTCGACACACCCTTGGATGGTTTGCTACTTCATACGCATACACTATGCATCATCAGGTACGAAGAGAAGGACCCAAGGGACGGAGGAAACGGAGCGGAAGCAACCAGTCGCTGCCAGACGCCAGAGGTACTACCGGTTGAGACGACCGGTACTACCGGTCCAAGCGGTACTACCGGACCCGGCATCAGACGCCCAGAAGGACCTCCACGCCTCAGACGCCCGGTACTACTGCCCAGAACGGTACTACCGCCCTCCCACTGACAGTAACTCCGACGAAGCTCCAGTTCGCCAATGATTTTACTACCGCCCGAGGTACTACCTGTGGCGACCGGTACGGTTCTTGGGACCGGTACCACCGCCCGACCGAACCTCGAATTCGGCCATGTGCCTTGTAACCCTTCCTACAATTTACCTTTTCGTTCCGAAACTACCCCTGTTTTGTGGTTGGACTATATATAGCCCCCACCCTCTATTGTAAACGCTAGACTTGGATAATAATAGGTAATAAGGAAACCCTTTGAGGAACTTATATCTATTGGTCTCATGCTCCTACCAAGGAGCACCGGATTATCCACCCCCCTCTTGGATCTTGCCTAGTGCGTTCAAGTTGTACAAGGCCTTGGGTTCTCGGTTTCTCGCCCCCAAGTCGTCAAGAGCTCACCAAGCACCTCATCCCCCGTTGTTGGCGTGGAGAGCGGGCTTCGCCCAACACCGATCCTAGGGATTATGTTGGACCGGTTGCCACCGGCGTGAGAGATCGGCGTGTATCGTGTTTTGGTGTGCGTGTGTTCGTGGTTTTCACCTCCTCCCTCGATTTCATCCCCCGACCACCGCTTTCCCCTCGTTTCTCGTGGAATTCGTGAAAGATCGGGCCAACCTAAGGGTTATCCCATAACACCTTTGGTGATTCTACCTAACGGTCTCTCGCCGAGGATTCTATTGGATTGGTTGTTCGAACCAACGGGAGCAAATTGAATCGGGTTGTGTTTGTGTGTGTTTGTATCTTTACCTTGCATTTGTGTTGCGTTCATCGTGTTCATCGGGTATCCCCTCACTCCCCACCTCAAATCCGTGAAGATCGGGCCATACTAGGGTCAATCCCACAAGGCATCTCATATCAAGAGAACTGAAGACCAGAGCACGTCAATTGATAGACATTGGAAGTGGAGTGGTAGCTCCAGCAAAGCTAAGGCTAAGGATGTGGGATGGACGGATAATGCCTCTGGCGTTCAGGGCAAGGAGGCGGGCGCTTCCCTGGCGCCCATCGCTCTCCGGAAGCCTCTCCCGCCTCTTCATCAGTCTATCCCCAATTCCAAGTCCTCTGTGGGCTGTCGTAGCGTGCTGGTGCTTTCCCCGATTGGTCACTCTACGTTGAAGCCAGTGTCGGCCCTGCCAAGATCAAACTTGCAGCATGTCCCCTTCAACCAGACCGTGTCCAACCTGCCTTCCTCTGATCTGTTCGATGTGCGGTGCTTGTCTCCGGTCACCTGCTCCCCCAAGGTCCCTCCCCCATTAGTGGTGGATATCCCCTCTGACTCTTCATGGGATCTCACCCCTATTGGGTCCCCTACTTCTCCTAGCATCTTCAAGCGCTCCAAGTTATCGAAGGAAGATAGGGAAGAAATCGGGTGGGTCAGCCCTGAGGATTGAGAATTTGACTCCGAGACGCTAGAAGAAAAGATTAACAAGCTGAAGAAGAAGAAGCAGGACGGGGAGGTGGAAAACCCACCTGCTAGGACCAAGATGCAAATGCCTGATCTGGCCAAGGAGGTCTCTAGGGCGGCTAAGGTGGCAAAAGCGAAGTGATCGGTGCCAATTCATTCTCCGGTGGCAAGCACAAGGCGCAGTTGACATGGTTATATCCTACGGGTACACGACATTAGCATACCTGGTCCAGCCCAAGGAAGGCCCACAAGAACATACGCGGCCTGTGGAGATTTTCGGGTGGCCCAAGCCCATGACATCTTCGGATCCTTGGAGAGCAAGACTAGAATTGATAGAATATTCGAAGGGGCAAACCCTAAACTTGTAACCGACTCGATCTGTGCCCGAGACCTGCCTAAACTCTATATAAAGGCTAGGAGGGCATGGGCGAGGAGGACATCATTTTTCCACCGCATACACACCTCCACGCTAGATTGCATCTGCAAGACCCTCAGAACCTTCGCCCAGTAATCAAGAATGCATAAAGGTGAGGGGTTTTCCTCGGGGGCATGAACCTGGGTAAATCTCGTGTCCCCTGATTGCTTGTCTGTTAACCATTCCGCGATCTCCAGCACCCCCATCTTCTCCAAAACCCAAGCTCATAACAATGGGCATTGACGAGTCGAAACCTCGTTAATTGGCGCCGTCTGTGGGAAACGGGGGCGCTAATTATGTGATCGTGACGGTCCCGACCAAAGCGATCTACAACTCCTCGGCGACGGAGTGCCATCTCCTCTTCAGCTCTTTCGACTTCACCACCCACTCACCAGCCACCATGAAGGACTTCGAGCCCGTAGGCGACGGACTCGAGATTCTGTTCGGGAGCTTCTACTTCCAGGTGGGACAGACCAGCACTCTCTGCCTCACAGAGTGGGTGCCACTGCCATCGATCATGCCCGCCTCATGGGCCCCACATCCCAGCGTGCTACGCACGTCAATGCTGATAGATGATTCATACGATAGCAGCAGCTGCAACTCATATCTATGCGACCCCCCATCGGATGAAGGAACGTACGGTTCCGGATCCGAAAGCTGCGGCAGCAACGATCCAATCCGTGAGCACTACCAGTGCACTGTGGTCATCCAAAGCGACATGGAACAACCACCAGGTTCGAGTGCCCACCTGCCACCACCCAACCCGCAGGGTGGAAACAGAGCAAACATGAGTGATAGGGAAAAGGTGTTCGATCTTTCGATGAGATGGTGATAGTCAATTTGGTGGAGTTCGGGCTTGACGATCCGACTACACGTGCGAGCACGAGCACCAATGCAATCGCTAGGCCAATCTCCTGGAGGTTACCGATCCTGCGGGAACATGATCATCCTGACCAGCGAGGGTCTTAATTCCTACCTGAAATCGAGAACAAGTAAGAACTAATATTGCAATCAAGATTTTGTGGATTAAGATGAAAGCTTGATTGAAAAGGTGGGATCCTGTATAGGTCCGAAGTACAAGAGGCCTCTGCGACGCTCGAGCCTTGGCGAAGTTGCTATGATGGCTAACTTAATGTCTAAACAAAATCCGAGTCTAAAGTGATGGCTATGGGGAGTATTTAAGGAGGAAAAGGTGGGGTTTCGGCCAGCCATAGAAGTGGTGGCCAAATCCAACCCTAGAAGTCCTTTTCTCCTCAAATACGGACTCTAAAAAGTGGCTAATTAAAATCCTGCGAAAATTACATAGGCCTGGCCCAAAATAAAGGTGTCGCAGCACCATATTAAGCTATGGACAAATTTGTGAAGTATTAATCGTGAATATTTTGTCAAAGCCTTCTTTCTTCATTATGGTGGCCTCAAAGTTCTGAAATCTTCATCTGTGGCCTTCTCTTGAATCATCTCATGCTTGCTGCCATCTCCATGCATGGCCATGCTCCAATGCTTGTCCCTCTCATCCATGCTTGGTCCATCATTCCTAAGAGTAATAAATACATCTGATTTAGGCAGCATCATATTCTCATGTATGTGAGGAATAGTTCCAAGAAACGAAAGTACCTGTTATGGGGTAACCCCTTGGGGTGGCCCGATCTTTCACGAATCTCCGCGGGAAACGAGGGGAAAGCGGTGGACGGGGGAGAAGGGGATGAACACCATGAACACACACGCACAAAGATCCCGATGAACTCACGCACACAAACACGATACACGCCGATAACTCACGCCGGTGGCAACCGGTCCAACATAATCCCTAGGATCGGTGTTGGGCGAAGCTCTCTCTCCACGACCAACAACGGGGGCGAGATGCTTGGTGAGATCTTGACGACTTGGGGGCGAGAAACCGAGAACCCAAGGCCTTGTGAAACTTGAACGCACTAGGCAAGATCCAAGAGGAGGGTGGATAATAGGGTGCCCCTTGGTAGGAGCATAAGACCAATAGATGAAAGATCCTCAAAGGGATGTCCTTAATCTATTATTATCCAAGTCTAGCATTTAAAATAGAGGGTGGGGGCTATTTATAGGCCAACCACATAAACAGGGGTATTTTAGGAACAAATAGCGAAATATAGAGAGGGTTACAGGGCGCTGGGCCGTCTTAACACGATCAGGTTCACGCACGTCCGGTAGTACCGGTCAACTGGTAGTACCGCTTCCTGGTCCGATAGTACCGCCTGCAGTCCTGGGACTTCCGTTGGCGTCTTCACCGGGGAGCGGTAGTGCCGCGGAGCGGTAGTACTGGTTCCAGATCCGGTAGTACCGCTGGAGACAGAGAGTATTTGGCTTCTGTCGGCGTCGTTTGTTGGGAGCGGTAGTAGGGGCGGTAGTACCGGCCGCCAGTTCTGGTAGTACCGCTGGAGACCGAAGGTATTTGGCTTCTTCCGCTGGTGCTCCTCCGTTCGCTAGGTCCTTCTCTTCGTACATGATGATGCACAAGGTATGCGTATGAAGTAGCAGGCCATCCAAGGGTGTATCAAAGTTACACAAGGAGAGGAGCGAGTTCACCTTAGCTTGTAGGAGTTTGGCTCGGGCGCGAGTCATGGGTCCACTTGGGGAGCTCGTGGGAGTAGATGTAGTAGCGTTCGTAGGACGGGCTGCATCAGCTCCCCCCCTTGGGAAAGATTCGTCCTTGACTCTTCAACCTTCTCAACTTCATCTTCTCCATGGTAGGGTGAGAGGTCCTTGACATTGAATGTCGAGGTCACAAGATACTTTGATGTTGGGATATCGATGATATAGGCGTTGTTGTTGATCCTCTTTAGCACTTTGAATGGTCCATCACCTCTTGTCTTGAGTTTGGAGTCGCGTTCCTTGGGGAAGCGGTCTTTACTTAAGTGTATCCACATAAGGTCGCCCTCTTCAAAGATCATCTCTTTCTTGTTCTTGTTTAGCCTTGATGCTTGGCGAAGAACTTGTTGCTCGATCGTAGCTCTTGTGTCTTCATGGAGTTTCTTCATTGTTTGGGCACGCTTGACAACGTCCATATTGGCACGTTCATGAAGCGGTAGAGGAAGGATATCGAGCACGGTGAGAGGCTCGAAGCCATTGACGATCATGAACGGGCTCCTCATGGTGGTGGAGTGCTTGGCGCGATTGTAGGCGAACTCGGCGTGTGGAATACATTCCTCCCAGTCTTTAAGGTTCTTCTTTATCAACACCCGTAGGAGAGTGCCAAGGCTTCGATTGACGACCTCGGTTTGTCCATCGGTTTGAGGATGCGAGGCGGACGAGAAGAGGAGCTTGATGCCGAGCTTGGCCATGAGAGTCTTCCAGAAGTAGCTCGTGAATTTGACGTCGCGGTCGGAGACGATTGTTCTTGGTATACCCTGTAGCCGAATTAATTCCCTAAAAAACAAATTTGCTACATGTGAAGCATCATCGGTCTTATGGCACGGAATGAAGTGTGCCATTTTTGAAAAGCGATCCACTACCACAAATATAGAATCATGTCCATGTTTAGATCTAGGAAAGCCTAACACAAAGTCCATGCTAATGTCCGACCAAGGTGCATGAGGAATAGGCAATGGCATATAAAGACCAAAGGGGTTAGACTTAGATTTAGCTTGGATACATGTAGTGCATCGTTGGACGTGGCGCTCCACGTCGCGCTTCATCTTTGGCCAAAAGTAGTGAGTGGAGAGCATGTCATATGTCTTGTCACGGCCAAAGTGACCCATAAGGCCTCCACCATGGGACTCTTGAAGAAGCAAAATTTGGAGAGATGACTTCGGAATGCAAAGCTTGTTTTGTTTGAAAAGAAAACCCTTATGCAAATAGAAATCATCAATCCCTTTGTCTATTGAACATCTTGCAAAAATTGGTCCAAAGAAAGGCCTGACGCTGCATAAAGATTTGATGTCATCAAGACCCAAGACATTTACTTCGATCCGTGTAAGAAGGTTTGTGTTTTTGCGAGACAAAGCGTCCGCTACCACATTTTCTTTGCCCTTCTTATATTTGACAATGTAAGGAAAAGACTCCATGAACTCAACCCATTTGGCGTGCCTTTTACTCAAATTGGCTTGGCCCTTAAGATACTTCAACGAATCATGGTCGGAATGGATGATAAATTCTTTGGGCCAAAGATAGTGTTGCCACACTTGAAGGACTCGAACCAAGGCAAAAAGTTCTTTGTCATAAATGGGATAGTTAAAGCGTGTGCCATCAAGTTTCTCACTATGGTATGCAATAGGACACCCGTTTTGCATAAGGACGCCACCAATGCCAATACCACTAGCGTCACATTCAATCTCAAAGGTTTTTGTGAAATCCGGTAATGCAAGAAGTGGTGCTTCGGTGAGCCTCGTTTTGAGCTCATCAAACGCCTTTTGTTGTGCTTTTCCCCAAACGAATGTGACATTTTTCTTAGTCAATTCGTTGAGGGGGCAAGCAATGGTAGAAAAGTCTTTCACAAAGAGACGGTAAAAGTCAGCCAACCCATGAAAACTACGAAGTTCACTAACATTGGTCGGTATGGGCCAATCTCGTATGTCCTTAACTTTTGAGACATCAACTTCAATGCCATTAGAAGACACAACAAACCCAAGGAAAATCAGCTTGTCTTTTGCAAAAGTGCACTTTGGGAGATTAGCATAAAGCTTTTCATGACGAAGGATTTGAAGGACCCCCTTAACATGGGTAACATGCTCCTCTAGTGACTTGCTATAGACAAGGATGTCATCAAAGTAAACAACGACACTCTTCCCAATTAGAGATCTCAAAATATGGTTCATGAGGCGCATGAAGGTAGATGGGGCATTTGATAAGCCAAAGGGCATAACCAAATTCATAGAGACCAAGCTTGGTCTTGAAGGCGGTTTTCCACTCATCACCTTCGGCCATGCGAATTTGATGGTAACCACTACGAAGATCAATTTTCGAAAATATAGTGGCTCCACATAACTCATCAAGCATGTCATCAAGACGTGGTATAGGATGTCGATAACGCACGGTGATAGCATTGATTGGACGGCAGCCCATGCATAACCGCAACGTATCATCCGTTTTTGGAACTAGAATAACGGGGACCGCGCTTGGGCTAGTGCTTACTTGGATCAAACCTTTGGAGACGAGTTGGTTGATTTGTCGTTCTATCTCCTTTGTCTCTTCCGGGTTCGTGCGATACGCGGCGCGGTTTGGGAGTGGGGCGCCGGGTATGAGGTCGATGCGGTGCTCGATTCCACAAAGAGGAGGTAGGCCATGAGGAAGCTCTTCGGGAAATACATCGTGGAATTCCTGCAAAATAGCCATCAAAGAAGGAGGAACATTTGTCAAGTCATTAGTTCCTTGCGCTAGTCCCTTGCAAACAAGGACATAGTGCAAGATGGATGGGTTGTTCCGTACTTCTCTCATCTCACTTTTGGTGGCAAGAAGAACACTCTTAGTTTTTCCAATCGAGTTTGGCTTGTGGCACTCACTCACTATGGTGTGGTTCTCTCGCTCACCACTCTTCTCACAAGGTGTTTTTGTGTATTGCGCCCTCGCTAAAGCCTTTGCATTGTCCGCAATTATTTGGCTTGGAGTCATTGGTTGCAACACACAAGTCTTTTCAAGCCATTTGAAGGTATAAGTGTTTGAGTGACAATCATGCAAAGAACGCTTTTCATATTGCCACGGCCTTCCAAGCAACATATGGCAAACCGTCATTGGGACCACGTCACATTCCACCGTTTCCTTGTAGGGTCCAATTGAGAACGTTACCGAGACGGTGTGCTTGATCTTGACGGACCCTTGGTCACTTAGCCATTGTATATAGTGGGGGTGTTTATGTGGATGGAGGGTGAGGTTGAGTTTCTCACACAATTCCGTGCTTGCAAGATTGTGGCAACTCCCTCCATCGATGACAACTTTGATGGACTTCCCATTGATGCCGGCACGAGTTTGGAAGATGTTCGAGCGTTGGTCTTCATTCTCATTGGCTTCGGTAGTTAAGACCCTTGTGACCACAAGAGATGGACTTGCGTCATGCTCACACACAAGAAGTTCTTGGTCCTCTTCCAAATGTTGCCTTGCCATGGCTTCCTTGACCCTTGCATCAAACTCTTCTTCACTCAAGTATTCTTCATCGTCGTTGTCATGGATGAACAAAACTTTCTTGTTTCCACATGCGGCCGACTTTTGTCCTTTGCCTCCACACTTGTAGCATTCACCATTGAATGGTTGATCATCCCTTGTGTATTTTCCACTTGGGGGCTGTTTTCCTTGAGGGAGTGTTGGCTTGAAGGAAAGCTTGGTGGTACTTGAGGAGCTTCCACTTGGTGTTGTTGGAGTAGTGGTTGGTGCTTGCTTGTAGGTGAAGTACGTCTTTGGCTTGTTGTACTTGATGTCCTCTTGCACTTGACGCTCGGCCTTTGATGCGATGTGCACAAGATCAACCATGTTGTTGTACTTTTGGAACTCGGTGATGCGCTTGATTTGATGGTTCAAGCCATTGAGGAAACGTGCCATTGTTCGTTCATCACGCTCTTCAATGTTGGCACGGATCATGTTGAGCTCCATTTGCTTGAAGTACTCTTCCACGGTCTTTGTCCCTTGACTAAGCGTTTGAAGCTTGTTGAAGAGGTCACGCGTGTAGTGCGAAGGAACAAAGCGGAATCTCATATGGGCCTTCATATCTTGCCAAGTTGAGATTGGAGGCTCTTCTTTTGCTTCTCGAGCGAGTTGGACTTGTTCCCACCAAAGGTTGGCATACTCATCAAACTCGAGGGATGCCATGGCCATCATCTTCTCATTGCTATAGTTGTGCATGCGGAAGATCTTGTCAACCTTGAGTTCCCACGAGAGATATTCTTCAGGTTCATTGGAACCGGTGAACTTGGGCATGGTGAATTTGAGCTTGCCGAAAGTTTCTTCTCCATTGCGGTTCCGGTTGCGGCGGTTGCCATGATTTTGGCGGTCATCATCATCATCCGAGCTCTCATGTTGTAGGGGTCCCAACCTAATAAGGTTGATCCCTCCTGTGTTTTACAATGCTAGTCCCTGGATCAATAGCTAGCACCCACAGTTAAGATGTAATATCAAGAAACAAAGGTCATAATATAACTTTATAACCAGGAATAACATAATTTTATTACATCATACATAGCTCATTTGGCTATTACATTACATTGCAGCGGAATAACTATAATCATGGGTCCTTCATCTTCAAAGTGCCACAGGCAGATGTTGGTTGTAGACTTTGTAATCCTAATCAAACAATCTTCACTAAAATCAATCAAGCCTGCAACATACAAGTTACAGCCACAAAGGGTCAATACATTTGAATTGTATTGGCAAGTGATACTATGGTAATATAGTGGAGTCTATCATCTATATGCATTTGGCTAAGTGGAGTTGAGGCTTGCATTGCTCAAAATAGATTTTTCTTATCATTTTGAAAATACTAAGTTTTTGCTTGACAAAATCATTTCCTCAATCAAATATTTCAAGATCCTTGTACCAAGCCATCTCTCCATCAATGATTGAAGAATTCAAACAACCTTGTTCAATCCATAAGTTTTAACTTTAGAAATTTGAATGATGAGATTCTTGATTGCTTCCATGTCTTGATGCTCAAATTGTCCTTTACCAGGGACATGGCTAAGTACTTAGGTTTTACACTCTGCAGAGGTGGTGCACTTTACCCACAAGACTTGGTTTCCCAAGACAAAATCTTTCAGAAGCCTTCCCTTAGACCAAAATGGACGCGTTCCAACCTATCAAACACTACCACCCACTGTCCATATGGCTAAGTTCTTGCAACCTATATGATCATGGCAGAGCCCATATTGCCAAGTGGTTGCACTTGAAGCTTCTCAACATTTGACATCTCAAATCCCTTTGTTTCCTGGGTGGCATTCCACAAGTGAGATACACAACCCAAGTCCATGGCCTTGTGTAACCACTCAACATATCCCAATCCTTCCATTCCACCCAGGAGGTTCATTAACTTAGTTGTTTTATTAAACAAAACCTAAGTCCTCAGACTTAGAATATTTTTCCATAGTGTGAATATATATTCCACCCATGTTTTCTATTAGCTAGGCTAAGCTTGGTAGTAGTAGGAATCTCTAACTTAGGAAAATCCTACTAAGGATTCATCTACTAGGTTTTCCTATAGCAAGATCTATACTTAGCAAAATCCATGCAAGTTTACTTAGCAAAATCACTAATGCATAGAGAAAGTATTGGGATTGAAAGTATGAAGCATCACTTGCCTTTTTGGTAGGGAATGGTGGTTCACTCCTTGATCTTGCTAGTCTCACACTTCACTACAAATCAATCAAGCAAACACAAATTCAATTCACATTCCAAACCAAAGTCAAACAAACAATTCTTCACACACACAAAGTAATGGAATCTAAGTCATGCATGGGAGCATGCACAAGATAGTTTTATTTTGCAAAGGGGTCTCTATGGGGTTTCTAAACTTTGTAATATCCAAATTGGTCATTTACCAAAGTGGCAAAGTCATTAGCAAGAGGGTTTTGTCCAAATACTATTTTTGAATCCATTCATCATTTCATGTGGTGAAAAATGTTTTAATTAAGGCAAAACTCTTAAGTTGTTCACCAAATGAGTTGCTATTGCAAAACTTGGTGTTTTTGGGTCAGTAGGTTTGGTCCAAACATTTCCTTGAAGTTTTCTTTTCATAGACCTTTTTATAACAAAAACCATTCTTTTTATTTGGCTAAAAAATGACTAAGTCAAGTAATCTAACCTAAATTTTACAAAAATCATTTCTAACACCAAGGGTTGGTTCCTAGGGTCAGTAAGATCACAACACACCATTTTGCAAAAGTTTTAACCCTAAATTCAATTTTAAACAATTTTTATACTCTAAATAAGCATACTTTTGATTCTGCAAAAACAAGCAAGTTAACAGTTACTATTTACTAAACCAAGGGCATGGTTGGCTAGGGCTTGCTCTCCTGAATCCATTGATATAAAATTTGTCAAATTTGGACGTGTGGTTTGAAAGTTACAATGGTTTGAAAATGGCTTTTAAATCTGGTTTCTAATTACATTTTAATCGTAGCAGGACACGCCGCACCGTGATTGGTCAAGACCGGCCGGATCGGGCGATCTTGGCTGGATCAAGTTAGATCGCATGGTCCAGATCACGCACTTCGCGGTTAAGTGATCTATCGGGAGCGTCGGATCGTGATCCTCGGTGCTAGCGTGTTCGACCATTTGCAGCGCCGGCGGTGGCTAGCGGCGGCGAGTCGGATAGTGTGACCTGGCGAAACAGAAACGAGGGAGGAGGTGAGGGTGCTCACGGTGATCGCGGTGACGCCTCGATGCTCAAGGTGCTCGTTGGGCGGCGCAGGGACGGGCGATTGCTCGTCGAGACGTCGTCTGGCTTGCTTTCAGCGTCGTCGAGGACGAGGCTACAGCGCGTGCACGTGGCAAAGCGGAAGACAGTCGATGCGCATGATCCCGGTGAGGATGCGTGCGTGAACGAGAGGAAAGGGTGGACGGAAACTACAGGGGTATTCACGGAGTGAGGCGACGCATGCGGCCGAGATGTTGTCGAGGTGCTCTGGCGCCGGCGGTTGATTGAATGGCAGAAATATGCGCTTAGGGTGCGGTGAGCGTGCTCGTGTGTTCAGAGGCGGAGGTGGTGAGAGGCTGCGAATCGGCGAATGGTCGCCGAGAGGCAGAGAAATCGAGGAGAGATTGTGGCGGCTGGAGGCGTGCTCGGGAGGAACAGAGGGAAGGAGGAGGGCGTGGGCGATTAAGACAGCATACTCGCGGCGAGAGATTACTGGTGCAATAAAGCATATTGATGCCGTCTTTCAAAGCTTCCAACGGCGACGAGAGGTGGAAGAATCGATCATGGGTGGGGAAGAAGAGCAAGAGGTGGGGTCCATTGGGCGGTGAAAGAAAGGAAGAAGGGAGGGTCCACTTGTCGGTTCTTTGGGTGGTGTCTGAGTGGAAAAGAAAACGGTTCGGGGAGGGGAGTTGGGCTAGATGGGCTGGAGCTGCGCCAGATGGTTGGGCTGCTCGTTTTGTTCTATTTTTTTTTCTATATGATTTCTTTTTCTTTTTACAAATCTATTTCCTGTTTTTGAACTTCAAACAACCAAACATCAACAAAATAAATTCAAACAAACACCACACTTCACAATTTTGAACTTGGTTACATTTTAGTAACTGAACCAACAATCCTAAATAAAATAATATTTTAAATCTTTTTAGGTTCCATTTATTAATTAAATAAAATGGTCCATGGTTTATTAATAAAACAAGGTTTGGTTTATTTAATAAAATCTTCATTTGAAATCCAAATGCTTTCAAAACCCAATCAGTAGGTTTTATTTGGAAATAAAGAATATTTGGAAAACTTGTTTAAAACAAAATATTATTTTACTTTAAGGTCCAATATTAATTAAATAAAATGGGCCAAGGTTTATTAATCAAATAGGATTTGATTTTATTAATAAAATCTTTATTTGAAACCTGAATATTTCAAAACCAATCAGTGGGTTTTATTTGGGAAACATAGAATACTTGGAGATTTGTTAAAAATAAAATAACATTTTATTTTAGGGTTCATTATTAATTAAATAATTATAGACTTTCATTATTAAATCAAATATTTGTTTTATTGAGATATTTATTTAGAAATATAATATAAAGCCAAAACACTTTAGTAGGTTTTATTAGAGAAAATAAAACACTTGGAAAACCTATTTAAAACAATTTTAACAAGTTTTGATGTTTTCATTAAAATGGTAAAACCTTTTATTTGAATAAAATTCGATATTAATTCCTTATTATTTTATTTTAAATAAACCTTTGTTATTTTTATTCAAAACTAAATGTTTTAATTCCCATAGTTTGTTCAAGGGTTAATTTGGCTTTATTAAATAATCTTTATTTATAAATCCATCTTTTCTTTTGAGTACCAAATCTTTTTTTTAAGAGATCAAAAATAGTATTTTAAATATTTTTATTTTCCTTTAATAAAAGTTTATCTTTTTCAAATATCTTTAGGATTTATTTGATTCAAATGGGTTTGAAGTTCCAATTGAATTCAAAAAGTTTCTTCTGGCTTTGAAAATCAAACAAAGTTTTATTTTATTAATTTATTTTCACATTACAAGATTTGGAAAATCTTGGGATGTGACACATGTCTTGCTTGGTGATGGTTGCGTTGCTCTTGCGGTTGTTGAGGTGCCGCGTTTGGTGGTGGAACTTGGTCTTGACGAAGAGCTTGGGGAGCTTGCTCGTGTTGTTGGCGCGGTTGAGGACGAAGAGGAGGTTGATGGTCCTCACGACGATCTTGGGGAGCTTGCTCTTGTTCTTGTCGCGGTTGATGCCGAGGAGCTTTGTCTTGCGTCATGTGGCGAGGAGGACGTCGAGCTACATGCGCAATGGGCTGTTCTCCTTCTTCTTGATGTGGAGGAGGCTCGTCATGATGATCATGTTGTCAACGTTGACGATCATGTCGATGATGACGCCGTGGTGGGTCTTCGAGTGCTTCACGTCGACGGTGATCTTGTTCGTCCTCTTCGGATGCTTCACTTGTTGTTGAAAGAACATGACGACGGCGATGGGCTTGGTGGTCCATGTGAGGTTGCTCTTGTTGAATCACAAGTGCCCTTGGTTGTGGCCGGTTCGCTTCACGTCTTGGAGGTCTTGCGGAGAGGTCACCATCATAGCTTGACGTTGCGGCGTGTCGCGGAGATGGTACCGCTTGAGAAGAGCTCATGGATTGAAGGACGGGTCCATCCCAGTGCCTTGAAGCGTGACGGCGAGGTGCACTTGATTCACTTGAGGAGTGCCGAGATGAGCTTGAGTCGCGCGAGCGTGGCCTTGCTAGCCCATCAATGAGGCGTTGAAGCTTCTCATCCATTAAGGCGAGGGCACAACCAAGAGCTTCATTTTGATGACCGAGGTTGTGTTGCATGGCATGCATTTGGCCTCGGACTTCTTCGAAGCGGTTATCGATGTTCTTGAACTCCACGCGGGCTTCGCTAAATTGTTCATCTTGGCGCCGCTCAAGAGCTTCACAACGGTAGTTGAATTCTCCTCGGACCTTCCAATTGATGCAGCCCGACCTACGGTCGTTACTACATCTTGGTCTCCAACTTACGCCAAGTCGTCATGGACTCCAAAGGTGAATCCGTTCCTCTATGCGAGCCCCCTTCCTACCCTATTGAATGGTATGCTACTTCATACTCCGTCACATATGCATGATAGGTTCACATTGACAAGTACGAAGGCAAGGGAGGAAGGCCAGAGCATCAAGCCCGACAAGACGGAGGCTTGGAAGAGGAGGCGGAAGAAGACAGATCACCAAATGCTCTCTGTCGCTAGCGGTACTACGGACTGGCGGCCCGGTACTACCGCCGAGACTATCACTGCTACCGCCAAGAACAGACGCTAATGAAGCCAAATACTCTGTCTCGGCGGTACTACGGATCCGGACCCGTACTACCGCCAATGCACCGCCTTACTACCGCCTCCCCAGCGACGGCTCCAACTGAAGCTCCAGACTGCAAGCGTACTACACGGTCCCGAGCGGTACCAAGCGGTACTACCGGTCCCAAGTCCAGTACTACCGCTCTGGCGGTGCAAGCACTAGTTGGGCCATGACCCATGTATCCCCTTTACTTACCAAACCCTAGTTTTATTCCCAAACTACCCTTGTTTAGTGGTTGGCCTATAAATAGATCCCCACCCTCATGTATCCCTTAGGCATAGATGATAGACTAAAGACAACCCCATTGTGGAATCTCTAGTTTTGCCTCATCCCTTTACCAAGGGGACCGACTATCGTCACCAACCTCGATTGGACTTTGCATCACGCATCCATCGTTGAGCAAGGCCTTGGGTTCTCGTTTCTCGCCCCAAGTCGTCAAGACCCTCCTCAAGGTGTTCTTCCCTCTCCGATGTGGATTTGAGGGAGCACGTTGACCGATCTTTCCTTGCGAGGATTCTATCGGACCGGTGGCTCGGGAGCAATCGGCCTTGTATCGTGTGAGTTTTGCGTGTGTTCATCGTGTTCTTCGCGAGGTGTGTGTTCGCTTCCGCTACCTTCTCCCTTTCCCCTCGCTTTCCCATCGATTTGACCACGAGATCCGTGAAGATCGGGCACCCAAGAGGTTAACCCCTCCATCACCAATGGTCCCATCTTGTCATGAATTGTGTGTCGTCCTCCGGTGGTGGTGGTGGTTTGGACGGCTCGCCATTCCTGTCCATGATGCAAAGCCGACAAGGGTTGTATATGGAGAATAAGGGTGCGTAGAGTTAGACTTTTACCTCACCTTGGAGATTATATCAAACCAATTGCCACACAAATGAGCGAACAGCGTGCAAAGTGAAATGGCAAAGAAACTCACACACAAATATGCTACAACTCTCAAAAGCTTTTGGTGGAAGGTTAGGATTGTGGAAAACCAAACGAAATGATCCAAGCAAAAGGTTATTGTTCTAAGTGGTAAAGAACCAAAGAGCAAAAGCAAAAGGATACGATCTACAAAAACATGGAAAAACGCACACGTGGAGAAAAACGGGGTTAGCATGACTATGAAAATGAGCACAAAAGGTCCTAATGAAGACTACGCTCGGTTGTCGTGCCAACTCAAGGAGAGACCACAACTCGTTTGCCAAAAGAGGATAAGCAATAGATTTGTGCACTTGCCTTGGTGCGCTCTTTTCTCTCTCTCTTTGGCTTACAAGCTTGGTATTCTCTTTGTATTGGGAGACTATGTATCTTTCTATTTTTTTTCTTCTTTTTTTTGATTATTTTCCTTTTTCTCCCTTTCTATGCTACTATGTTAACTTTTGTATTTGGCCTCACACTCTCACTTTCCAAAGGCAAGTGCACAATGCTTAGACAAACACAAAATGAGTTGCTCTCATAGGATAGATACACACAAAGGAAGATATGGGGCTGTCAAAGTGGCGCAAGTTATACCTTTGGTATTGGTGACGACTTGCAACCGTTGGTGGGGATGATGTTCGAGTGTCGCGGTGCCGTTGAGCGCGTGGTGGTTTTGATTCGGAAGCTTGTGTTAAAATGGCGACAAACACGCAAAACACGAACAAGTTAAAGAGGGAAAGTCAGCAAACGAAGTTGAGGCATCAAGAGAAGAAGAAAAACTTTCTGTGTCGCGCGGTAGTACCGCCAGGTACGACCGGTAGTACCGGAGGGCGGTAGTACCGCCTGCGCGACCGGTAGTACCGCTGGACGCAGAACAAGAACGAGATCCACTTGACACAAACCTCAAATTCGTGGGAATCAATCAAAGGCTAGGAACAACAGGGGCTATAGATCGACTCCAAAAGCAACAGATCTATGGACCAAAACCACGAAAAACTCACCAAATCCAAAGATCGATCCGAAGGCAAATTGGGGCTCTTTTTGGTGGGATTTTCGATTTTAAGGGGGATAAAAGAAAAATTGGGGGGAAATTCGTGATCAACCTTGCTCTTGATACCAATATGTTGTGGGGTAACCCCTTGGGGCGGCCCGATCTTTCACGAATCTCCGCGGGAAACGAGGGGAAAGCGGTGGACGGGGGAGAAGGGGATGAACACCACGAACACACGCGCACAAAGATCCCAATGAACTCACGCACACAAACACGGTACACGCCGATAACTCACGCCGGTGGCAACCGGTCCAACATAATCCCTAGGATCGGTGTTGGGCGAAGCTCTCTCTCCGCGAGCAACAACGGGGGCGAGATGCTTGGTGAGATCTTGACGACTTGGGGGCGAGAAACCGAGAACCCAAGGCCTTGTACAACTTGAACGCACTAGGCAAGATCCAAGAGGAGGGTGGATAATAGGGTGCCCCTTGGTAGGAGCATGAGACCAATAGATGAAAGATCCTCAAAGGGGTGTCCTTAATCTATTATTATCCAAGTCTAGCGTTTACAATAGAGGGTGGGGGCTATTTATAGGCCAACCACATAAACAGGGGTATTTTAGGAACAAATAGCGAAATATAGAGAGGGTTACAGGCACCGGCCGCCTTAACACGATCAGGTTCACGCACGTCGGTAGTACCGGTCTAGCACGTCCGTAGTACGGTCAACCGATAGTACCGCTTCTCGGTCGAGTACCGCTGCGATCCTGGACTTCGTTGGCGTCTTCAAAGGGAGCGGTAGCAAGGGCGGTAGTCGCTGAGCGGTAGTACCGGTTCAGATCCGTAGTACTGGAGAGAGAGTATTTGGCTTCATTGGCGTGCTGCTGGGAGCGGTAGTAGGCGGTAATCGGCCGGGCCTTGATTCAGTACTCTGGAGACAGAAGGTATTTGGCTTCTTCCGCTGGTTCTCCTCCGTTCGCTGGGTCCTTCTCTTCGTACCTTATGATGCACAAGGTATGCGTATGAAGTAGCAGGCCATCCAAGGGTGTATCAAAGTTACACAAGGAGAGGAGCGAGTTCACCTTAGCTTGTAGGAGTTTGGCTCGGGCGCGAGTCATGGGTCCACTTGGGCAGCTCGTGGGAGTAGATGTAGTAGCGTTCGTAGGACGGGCTGCATCAGTACCTGATAGTTAAGTTGTTTGGCACGAGATCTTGTGATAGGTATGTGTGTAGCTATAGGTACAACGGTTGTATCAATAGATGGGATGTCCACATCAATGAGGAAACCATCCCTCCCACCCAACGAGGACGACCCCGATGCCCATCGAAGAATTCACCTCAACGAGGAAGGATGGCACCATGCACGCGAAGCCATGGCGGGCAACAAGGTCCTGCCTGTGGACGCTTCATGGAACCTGCTGATGGCATACCACCTGCTCCTCATCGAAGAGCATAAAAAGCAGGTAGGTACTCGATAAACGCAAGCAAGCGGCCTTGGAGTCTAGCGCGCGGCGAGCTGCGCTCTCTGCCGCTGGCGGCTCCAGCTCGCACGGCAACAATGCCAATAAGCATCGCTCTCGCACAGAGCAGATGGATCCCGCTTAATGTGGACATACCATCTATTGATACAACCGTTGTACCTATAGCTACACATACAAGGACCTATCACGCGATCTCGTGCTAAACAACATAACTATCAGGTACTTTCGTTTCTTGGAACTATTCCTCACATACATGAGAATATGATGCTGCCTAAATCAGATGTATTTCTTACTCTTAGGAATGATGGACCAAGCATGGATGAGAGGGACAAGCATTGGAGCGTGGTCATGCATGGAGATGGCAGCAAGCATGTGATGATCCAAGAGAAGGTGATGTGGACATCCCTACTATTGATACAACCGTTGTACCTACAGCCACACACATACAAGGACCCATCACAAGATCTCGTGCCAAACAACTGAACTATCAGGTACTTTCGTTTCTTGGAACTATTCCTTACATACATGAGAATATGATGCTGCCTAAATCAGATATGTTTCTTACTCTTAGGAATGATGGACCAAGCATGGATGAGAGGGACAAGCATTGGAGCATGGCCATGCATGGTGATGGCAGGAAGCATGTGATGATCCAAGAGAAGGCCACGGATGAAGATTTCAGAACTTTGAGGCCACCATAATGAAGAAAGAAGGCTTGGACGAAATATTCAAGATCAATACTTTACTTAATTCGTCCATAGCATAATATGGTGCTTTGCGACACTTTATTTTGGGCCAGGCCCATGTAATTTTCAGGATTTTAATTAGCCACTTTTTAGAGTCCGTATTTGAGGAAAAGGACTTTTAGGGTTGGATTCGCCACCACTTCCATGGCTGGCGAAACCCCACCTTTTCGCCTTAAATACGCCCCATAGACGAACCTTTAGACTCGGATTTTGTTTAGACATTAAGTTCGCCATAGTCAACTTCGCCAAGGCTCGAGGCCGCAGAGGCCTCTTGTACTTCACCTATTCGGATCCCACCTCTTCAATAAAGCTTTCCTCTTAATCCGCAATATCTTGATTGCAATATTGGTTCTTACTTGTTCTCGATTTCAGGTAGGAATTAAGACCCTCGTTGGTCAGGCTGATCGTGTTCACGCAGGATCGGTAACCTCCAGGAGATTGGCCTAGCGATTGCATTGGCGCTCGTGCTCGCACGTGTAGTCGGATCGTCAAGCCCGAACTCCACCAAATTGAATATCGCCATCTCATCGAAAGATCGGACACCTTTGCCCTATCAGAAGGCCACGGATGAAGATTTCAGAACTTTGAGGCCACCATAATGAAGAAAGAAGGCTTGGACAAAATATTCAAGATTAATACTTCACAAATTCGTCCATAGCTTAATATGGTGATGCGACACCTTTATTTTGGGTCAGGCCCATGTAATTTTCGCAGGATTTTAAATAGCCACTTTTTAGAGTCCGTATTTGAGGAGAAAGGACTTCTAGGGTTGGATTCGGCCACCACTTCTATGGCTGGCCGAAACCCTACCTTTTCCTCCTTAAATACTCGCCTTAGCCATCACCATAGACTCGGATTTTGTTTAGACATTAAGTTAGCCATCATCGCAACTTCGCCAAGGCTCAAGCGTCGCAGAGGCCTCTTATACTTCGCACCTAGACAGGATCCCACCTTTTCAATAAAGCTTTCATCTTAATCCGCAATATCTTGATTGCAATATTAGTTCTTACTTGTTCTCGATTTCAGGTAGGAATTAAGACCCTCGCTGGTCAGGCTGATCGTGTTTCCGCAGGATCGGTAACCTCCAGGAGATTGGCCTAGCGATTGCATTGGCGCTCGTGCTCGCACGTGTAGTCGGATCGTCAAGCCCGAACTCCACCAAATCGACTATCACCATCTCATCGAAAGATCGGACACATTTGCTCTATCACCGCTGCATGTCGCGAGGTCACTCGAACCTTAACACGTCCTTCATGGAGATGGACGCCAACGGCAACGTCATCCCGAAGACGCCGCAAGCTGCTATTATGGCAGCCACCACATATCTCGTGTCCCATCCATCTCCAGTGGGGGACCCGAAGAGAGCTATGCACAAGTCCGCACTAGCCGGACTCGGACTCGTTGGAGCTGCGCTCCACGAGGAGGCTCCTACGGAGCCAAAAAAGAAGGTTACGTTCATATTCAACCGTAGCCCCACACACTCATCGGACGAGGAGGAAGACGAGCATAATCTGCCTCGATGATGCAAGAGCCCAAGACGTTGCAGCAGTGACTATGACGCTCGAAACGACCTCGCCCAGCGCAAGGTCAACAAGGAACGTGCCAAACGCGCGTGCTCAGATGAATCCGAAGAGGACGATGACGGAGAACTCTGCCGATGGAGGGGTTAACCTCTTGGGTGCCCGATCTTCACGGATCTCGTGGTCAAATCGATGGGAAAGCGAGGGGAAAGGGAGAAGGTAGCGGAAGTGAACACACACCTCGCGAAGAACACGATGAACACACGCAAAACTCACACGATACAAGGCCGATTGCTCCCGAACGGCGGCCACCGGTCCGATAGAATCCTCGCAAGGAAAGATCGGTCAACGTGCTCCCTCAAATCCACATCGGAGAGGGAAGAACACCTTGAGGAGGGTCTTGACGACTTGGGGGCGAGAAACCGAGAACCCAAGGCCTTGTTCAACGATGGATGCGTGATGCAAAGTCCAATCGAGGTTGGTGACGATAGTCGGTCCCCTTGGTCAAGGGGATGAGGCAAAACTAGAGATTCCACAATGGGGTTTTTCTTTAGTCTATCATCTATGCCTAAGGGATACATGAGGGGTGGGGGCTCTATTTATAGGCCAACCACTTAACAAGGGTAGTTTGGGGATAAACTAGGCGAATAGGTAAGTAAAGGGGGGATACATGGGCTGTGGCCCAACTAGTGCGCGCAGGCACTGACATGACCGGTAGTACCGGACTTGGGACCGGTAGTACCGGTCATCACCGGTAGTACCGCTTTGGGGACCGGTAGTACCGCAAGCCAGTACCGGGGCATCCAGTGGCGATGGCGCAGGCTTGATGCAGGTGGGGCGGAGTACATTGACCGGTAGTACCGGTTCCGACGACCGGTAGTACCGCTTGAACCTGGCAGCTGCTGATCTGTCTTCTTCCTCCTCCTCTTCCAAGCTTCCGTCTTGTCGGGCTTGATGCTCCGGGCTTCCTCCCTTGCCTCCGTACTGGTCGGTGTGAACCTATCATGAATATGTGACGGAGTATGAAGTAGCATACCATTCAATAGGGTAGGAAGTGAGCTTTCATAGAGGAACGGATTCACCTTTGGAGTCCATGGCGACTTGGCGTAAGTTGGAGACCTTGATGTAGTAACGACCGTAGGTCGGGCTGCATCATCTCCCCCCCCTTCAAAAAGAGTCGTCCTCGACTCTACATGCTCATCACAAAGTAGAAGCGGTCGAGAGACCTTCTTGATCCTGGGGTTCACCTTATAGTCGTCCTCGGGAAGATTGACTTGACAACACTTCATTGTTCCTTCACCTTCCTTGAAGCCTACAAAGCTCACAACAAAAGCAAAGCAACACTGAAAGCGTAGCCAATTCATGAAGATTATAGCATGAGTCCTCAAGTAGAAGGAAGTCACCTTAACTTGTATAGATAGCTCGATGAAGGATAGCCATAGGTAACTCTCTTCGGTTCTTCTTGTCAACATATAGTCCATAGAGGTTGACGTGTATGCATTTGTACCTTCATACAACAAAGACCAAGCAACATATGTTTGTGTGTGATAGAGGAGCATGTCATTTGTGGCATGTCCATTCTTGTTCACAACACGATTAGCACAACTCAAGTATAGCAAACGGGGTGCATATGCAAGGTCAATGTGCATGGAAATCGTTTGAACATCATCCAAATGTGGAAACTAAAAAACTCCATATAACATAGAAGTGGGGCATTCAAAGCATTGGATCCAAATTTCCAACAACATCTTTGATGCAAGACTAGGAGAATTTGGCAAAAACACACAAGGAAGCATATCCAAAACAAAAGTATTATGTTTGCAAACAAACCAAATGAAAGAGCTAGTGGTCCTTATGTTTGTTGCAACAACAAGACGAGATTCTTGGAAGCTCTCATGACAATACATGCTCTTAATGGAATTGTGGGTGCACACAAAACATTGGAAAGAGAAAATGTTCAACAATTTTGTTGCAACACACAAAGCATCATTATCTAAATGCGAAGAAACATGAAAGTCACGAGGGGAGATAATACCATTAACATGCTTGTAATCAAACCATAGGAAAGAGCAATTTGCCAACATGAAAGATGCCAAGCATGTAAAAGGTATCAGAGCTGGGTTCGATCTTGAACTCACTTGTGGGATGCTCTCTAGAGCTCTTTTTGTCAACTCGTGCTCAACCGAGGTTGACATGATAATGCGGGTACCTACACACATCATACACAAAAGGGAGAATGTGTGTGCATGGTAGAGATACACATCATCCATCATGACGTATCTCTTCTTGTGCACATCACCATTAATGTCAATCAAGTATGAAAGTGATGCATGGTGAGTATGCAAGCGGGGAACATGCTTATCATGGCAATCATCAAAATCTCCAAAAATTGAGAAAGCTATGGGGGCCATCTCATTATAACGCATATGATCAATATTGTTGCAAGCAAAGCAAGTGAAATAGCAAGTATTCATCTTATCGCAAGCAACGAGAGAAATTGAATGACTAGCATGACAAGGCAAGTCCGAAGCAATTGGAGGATACACACAAGATGCATAGCATGGCATGTTTATGGCAATGATATCGCAATCAAACAATTCCACATGATCAATATTATGCAAAGGCAAATCATCACATGGGAAGGTGGATGAAGCATATGTAATGTCACAAGTATCATCCATAGCATGCATATCCTCACAATTCATCATGTCCACTAGTGGGATCATGGCATCATCAACACCCTTATTGTTACCTTGGTCATACCTCTCATATGAAGTGGGTGTTGTGGAAGTAGTGGCCTCCTTGTGGACGACTTCGTTTTCTTGATGTAGCCATGGCGTAGCATCATCTTCGTGCACCATGTACATCTTCTCCAATTGAGGCATCATTTCTTCATGGCTTGGCGCTTCTTCATCCATGGAAGCTAGCATAACACAAGAGAACACACTAGAGGTAGAAGGTAAGTTGTTAGAAATCGAAATGGTCTCACTTGACCTATCAACTACTACTCTCAACTCACTAGGAGTATCACTCATGCCCTCCAAGTGGAAGCACTCAATCTCACATAAGGTGGAGTCACTCATCTCACTCTTGTTCTCACTCAATGGGCTAAGTGGCTCTCATGCTCACATGGGATTGGTACCACATCATCACTCAAGCATATGGGGGTAGGCTCGGTTTCCTCAACTCCATGCGCCTCCTTTGGTGAAGGGAAAATCCCATGCTCACCATTCTTGACCTTGTCGCCTCCAAGGTTGGATGCCATAAGATGGGCATCATTGCTCGCCTCCATGGTCGAAGGGAAAATCCCATGCTCGACCGTCTTGTGGCCATCTCGTAGTAGTGTTTAAGGTAGGCTCATGCTATCCAACTTGGCGAAGTAGAGGTCTTCATTTTCCTCGGTCATGAGGTCTTCAAATGCAAGCGTAGTCATTGAAGCTTGATGGCATGGACGAAGGCTTGCTCTTGGTGCCATTTTGGTGGTGGCACAAGAAGTGGAAGGTGCCTTGTGATGGTGTCGACGGAGGTCATTGGCGTGCCTTGCCGTTGGTTGATGTAGGTGGCGCACTTGGTCATCCATATGACGCTCACGGCGATGGCCCTTGAACTTGGCACTCTTCCTTGTAAGTTTTTCTAATGAGCGCAAAGCATCATTGGTCTTGGCGACCATCCTCGTGTTTTTGTCGAAGTCGTTGTCCATGTCCTTCTTGAAGTTGTGGAGGTCGCTTTGGAACGTGTCCATTTAATGATGGACCTTGGCGCACTCGAGTTGGAGGCTCCGTCTTGGTCGGTGCGACGTGAGGAGCTTCGCGTTGTCGTTCTTGAAGTCGTCCATGCTTAGGGAGTCATTGTTGTTGTAGTACTCCATATCACCCAAGCATGTGGAGCCTTTGTCTGTGTAGTGCTCCATCATGTTTTCCATGCTTATGGAGACATATGCATGGTGGCTCATCATGGATTCTTCATGAAAATCATTCTCGGTCCCGGAGTCCCTAGACATGCTTCACAAGACCAATTTTTGTATATGGAAGTCGTAGAGGGTGTTAGGGATACAACGTCAAACCTTACTTTACCTTGGAAGATCGTATCGTACAAGTGGCCACACTTGAGAGCAATAAACCAAGCAAAGTGAAGTTCACGCGGAACACCAAAACCAACTACTAACCAAAAAACACACACACAAGGCCTATGGTGGATAGGTATGGAAAGTGGCATGTCAAGGACCAATCCGAAATCAAGATGTTGTAATGGCAAGTAAAGAACCACAATGATCACAAAGCAAACAAGTCAATCCACAAGATAGGAAATATGTACAAGGAAACACACACGGTGGGATAAATGGGACTTGTGCGACGGAGAAAGTGAGCTAAGAACCAAATGATTACCTAGCGAAGACTATAAGCTCGTGTCACACAAGTACAAGGAGAGACGCTAGTTCGATTGCACAAAATTGGTGGGCTACAAGATATGCACAAAAGTACCACCTATATGATGTTCATCGAGCTTGCGCTTCCTATTATATGAGGCACATGTATATCTCTTTCTTTTATTTTTATTTTTCTTTTTCTATATATATATTTTTTTCTCTTTTTCTCTCTTTTCTTTTTATCTCTTTTTCACTTGCCTCTTCCTTGTGCCAACAACTATACAAGATAACTATATGAGATAGCGCTCACAATGTTTGCTCGGAATTCTACAAGGTATCAAATGTGCATAGCCCAAGCAATCATAAGAGGAACTAATCTCAATAGGTGTTTGTTGATCACAAAGATAGTGGGGTTCACAAAGGAATGCAAGTGGGGAGAAGTCGCGGAATGTTTATACCTTTCGTCGACGATCTTCACCCTTTATTGTTGGATTCCGCCTTTCTCACGTAATTTGGATGGAGTAGATAGCATGAACCACGTGGATGATGATGTAGGGCTCCTTCTTCTCTTCGAAACGAGCTAAAGAACACCAAAATCCGAGTTCGTATGCAAAAGTTATGCCCAAAACGGTGAGAGGCTGAAATCTGGAACTTGCTGTTTTGGATCTGTATGGGGCGGTAGTACCGATTGTTCGGGCCCGGTAGTACCGGTTAAGTGCGGTAGTACCGGTTTTTGGGCTCGGTAGTACCGCTTGGACCTGGGATGCCCAGATTTGACTCGTTTTCGCGATTTTGGGGTGATTTGGGCGGAAAATCTTCAAGAAAAGCACCAAATCGAAGGGGGAAATCAAGGGATTAGGCTATGGGAACGCAAAGGAAGGTAGATCAACAAGTTTAGCAAGTAATCCACGGATCAAAACCTACCAAAACGCACTCAAATCATAGATCGATCCAAAACACGAATTGGGGCTGTTTTTGGTGGAATTTTCGAATTTATGGGGAAAAGACCAAATCGATGAGAAATCCGTGGAAACCAAAAGCTGCTGATACCAGATGATGGAGGGGTTAACCTCTTGGGTGCCCGATCTTCACGGATCTCGTGGTCAAATCGATGGGAAAGCGAGGGGAAAGGGAGAAGGTAGCGGAAGCGAACACACACCTCGCGAAGAACACGATGAACACACGCAAAACTCACACGATACAAGGCCGATTGCTCCCGAACGGCGGCCACCGGTCCGATAGAATCCTTGCAAGGAAAGATCGGTCAACGTGCTCCCTCAAATCCACATCGGAGAGGGAAGAACACCTTGAGGAGGGTCTTGACGACTTGGGGGCGAGAAACCGAGAACCCAAGGCCTTGTTCAACGATGGATGCGTGATGCAAAGTCTAATCGAGGTTGGTGACGATAGTCGGTCCCCTTGGTCAAGGGGATGAGGCAAAACTAGAGATTCCACAATGGGGGTTTTCTTTATTCTATCATCTATGCCTAAGGGATACATGAGGGGTGGGGGCTCTATTTATAGGCCAACCACGTAACAAGGGTAGTTTGGGGATAAACTAGGCGAATAGGTAAGTAAAGGGGGGGGGATACATGGGCTGTGGCCCAACTAGTGCGCGCAGGCACTGACATGACCGGTAGTACCGAACTTGGGACCAGTAGTACCGGTCATCACCGGTAGTACCGCTTTGGGGACCGGTAGTACCGCAAGCCAGCACCGGGGCATCCAGTGGCGATTGCGAGGCTTGATCAAGGCGGTAGTACCGACCGTAGTAATCTGCGCCGACCCAGTAGTACCGCTTGAACACGGCATTCTTGATCTGTCTTCTTCCTCCTCCTGTTCCAAGCTTCCGTCTTCTCGGGCTTGATGCTCCGGGCTTCCTCCCTTACCTCCGTACTGGTCGGTGTGAACCTATCATGAATATGTGACGGAGTATGAAGTAGCATACCATTCAATAGGGTAGGAAGTGAGCTTTCATAGAGGAACAGATTCACCTTTGGAGTCCATGGCGACTTGGCGTAAGTTGGAGACCTTGATGTAGTAACGACCGTAGGTCGGGCTGCATCATCTGCGGAGCTTGATGCTTCAGCAGATCTGTTCGGCAAACACGGATGCTGACAATTTCAATCTTCCTTCGGACACTCCGAAGTTCGACGGGACGCGGGAACCGAAAGCATGGCTCAGCGACCACCTGTCGTCCATCAAGCTGCACGGCGGAAACAAGAACACTGCCCTGCAATGCCTTCAACTGCAGCTAACAGGCACAACCCGGATCTCGCTCAGCAGCCTGTCCTCGGGTTCCATCTGAAGCTGGGAGGAACTAGCGTACAGTTTCATCCGAGGCCAGCCTCGATCGAGGAGTTGCGGGCCTGCACTCAACGAACGGGCGAGTCCATTCGCTCGTACATACTAAGTTGGTCCAACATTAAGAACTCCGCGACACACATCTCCAAGGAGAGAACGATCGACGCCTTCAAGGATGGCGTCAAACGCCCGGACTTCAAAGAAGAACTTGGGCGCGTCAAGCCCAAGACACTCGACCACCTCATGGACATCGCCAACAGGTGGGAAGATGGCGAAGATTCCGTCCACCGAGCACATTAGGATGAGGAAGATGACTACGGCCGCAGATGCGAGCGCCATAGCAAGCGAAGATCGTGTGTCTACAACGATCGCGACGGACCCTACATGGTTGCGGCCAACTACGCCGAGAGCCGCAACGACAACAACCGCAGCAGCGGTGGATATCATGGAAACAACTTCCGATATGGAGGACGCCCAACGCAAACATGGCAGCGCTGCGGCCGCGAAGACGAACCTTCGGCATACGACAAGTTGTCAGGCCCATGCACCATCCACTTCTATATCGACAAGCAGGATGGCAAAAAGAAGGCCAGCCACATGCTCAAGGACTGCCGCGAGTTCCAGAAACTCAGCGAGGGTTTTGCCTAGATGAGATAGCAGATCCTGAACCCTGGGTTCGGACACGCACCTGCACCAGGCGACATCGCCCACGGAGCTCCTCCACCACCACCCGTGGGACCTTCGAATCACGCAATCGCGCCTGGGTAAAACAACGGCATAAACGGGTACCCCGCGCCAAAAGGGTCCCTGATGATCCAAAAAGGGCACCCAACAAACAGGGTGCAAAAGAAGATCACCCGCCAAGTTAGCCTAGCTGTGACCACTCCACCTGCCATCCCTGAGTACCTCAACGGCTCGGAGTCCTGCATCACATTCAGTCGTTCAGATCACCCGCGCCAGATCCCTCGCCTAGGACATGCTGCCCTGGTGCTTGAGGCACAGATCGGAGGATTCGAGATGAGCCGCATCTTAATGGACGGCGACAGCGGCATCAACCTGATGTTCACTAGCACTCTAGCAGCAACGCGGATCTCGCTGTGCAGCCTGGAACAATCTGACACAACGTTCCACGGCATAGTCCCAGGGAAGGGCATATTTCCCCTAGGAAAGATATGGCTCGATGTCATCTTCGGCAAACCCAAAAACTTTCGGTGTGAGTGGCTCGAGTTCAAAATGGTGGACTGGCCATCACAGTACCATGCCATCCTCGGGCGTGTGGCATTCGCAAGGTTCCTGACAGTACCGCACTATGCGTACCTGCTACTCAAGATGCCAGGACCTAGGGGCGTCATCACGGTCCAGGGCAGCTTCACCCAATCCGACCACTGCGACAGGGACTTCAATAGAATCTCCCAATCGTTTGGCATGCAGGAGGAGCTCACAAGGCTTCGGGAGGTGACAAACAACGGGGCACCCCCAGTCTCCAGGAAAAACACACCCGACATGTCGTTCGACTCAACAGTCAACACAAAAAAGGTGCAGGTCCACCCGACGGACGCCTCCAAGATGGCGCTGATCGCCAATGAGCTCATCCGCATAGGAAAGAGCGCTCGTCGAATTCCTCTGTGATTGCTAGGAAATTTTCGCCTGATGTCCTGCGGACATGCCAGGAGTTCCCAGGGAATTCGCCGAGCACGCACTGAATGTGTTTCCAGACGCTAAGCCCGTCAAACAGTCCATCCGGTGACTGTTCGAGCCACGGGCCAAAGCCGTCGGAGTCTAAGTCAGCAGACTGCTCGACATTGACTTCATCCAGGAGATCAAGGAGAGCGAGTGGCTAGCAAACATTGTGCTGGTCCCTAAAAAGGACACGGACATCTTGCGGATGTGCGTGGACTTCATGTCACTCAACAAGCACTGCCCAAAGGATCACTTCCCTCTCCCTCGGATCGATCAGATCATTGATTCGACTGCAGGATGCGAGAAACTCTCCTTCCTCGAAGCCTACTTAGGCTACAATCAGATTCGACTGACGGTCGAAGATCAGGAGAAAACGGCGTTCATCACGCCATTCGGAGTATTCTGCTACAACACAATGCCTTTCGGGTTGAAGAACGCAGGTGCCACGTACCAGCGATGCATGCAGGCGTGCCTGAAGAGCCAGATCGGCCGCAACATACAGGTCTATGTCGACGACATAGTAGTCAAGACAAGGGAGGCCAAGACATTGATCGACGATCTCCGCGAGACGTTCGAAAACCTTGATCACTACAAGATCAAGTAGAACCCAGAAAAGTGTGCCTTCGGCGTCCCATCTGGCCAACTGCTTGGCTACTTCATCTCTCATCGAAGAAACATGGACGCAATCGTACCTTCGGTACCTGATAAACAGCGAATTGCATGATGACCCGACAGATGTCCAGCGCATATCTCACCGGTCCAAGGCCTTCACCATCATCAATGGCGAGTTGTACAAGCACAGCATTTCGGGTGTACTCCAAAGGTGCATCACCACCGGTGACAGCAAAATCCTCCAAGACATCCATGAGGGCATCTGTGGCCATCACACGGGCAGCCGCACTCTCGTCGCCAAAGCTCTACGAGCTGGTTTCTACTAGCCAACGGCCATGAACGATGCCAAGGACATCGTCCATAGGTGCAACGGATGCCAGAGGTTTGCAGACAAACCACACGCACTAGGATCGGAGCTCAGGCCCATACCCTTGTCCTGGCCCTTCGCCCAATGGGGCCTCGACATGATCGGCAAACTGCCCAAGTCTTCAAAAGGAGGCCACGTCTACCTCCTGGTCGCAGTCGACAAGTTCACCAAGTGGATCGAAGCCATGCCCGTCACCAATCAAAAGGGCAAAACTGCCGTCAAGTTCTTCGAGTCCATAGTCTACAGGTTCGGCGTGCCGCACAGCATCATCATGGACAACGGCTCAAACTTCATCTCCAAAGAATTCCAGGACTTCTGCGAAGGCCTTGGGATCAACATATCATACGCCTCCGTGGCGCACCTACAAACCAACGGGTAGGTCAAAAAGTCCAACGGCCTCGTAGGCGGCGACATCAAGAAATGCCTACTCAGCCCACTCGAACGCCTCGCGGGAGCCTGGGCAGAAGAGCTACCCTTCGTCCTCTAGAGCTTGCGCACAACACCAAAAAGATCAACGGGCTACACGCCATTCTTCATGGTACACGGAGCCGAAGCCGTGTTACCTGTGGAAGTATGCCACAAGGCCCCACGGGTCGTCGTCTACAGCGAGGCCGAATCGACGGCCGCACTCGAAGATGTCGTCGACACACTCGACGAGGCACGGGACATCGCCACGGCTCACTCGGCGGTCTACCAGCAGAACCTCCGCAACTATCACAGCCGCCGGTTGCGCCCAAGGTCCTTCGTCGAAGGAGACATCGTCTTACGAATCAAGCAAGAGCGGCCAAAAAAGCTCGAGTCACCCTGGGAAGGACCCTACGTCGTCACCAAAGTCATCCCAGGTGGCACCTATCGCCTCAAGCACGTGGAGTCTGGAGTCGCATACTCCAACCCATGGAACGTCGCACAATTGCGACGCTTCTACCCCTAGCTATCCCTCTTTACTTTCAATAAGGCTACTCAGCCGAACAATGTACCTCCTCATTACGATATGAATAAAGCTAAGTGTCTCGCCCGAAAATTTATCTTTTCCTCACATTACTTTATGTTACAACACACTCGGGGGCTCCGCCTCACCTCATGACTTCGCCGACTGAGGATAATGCATGTACACCTGAGTAGCTGATCATGTCAGGCTAACGAAAAGGGCATGCATACAACCAAGCATCACGTGCTAAACAACCTTTACAACAAAGGGCACAACAAGCCCACTCGAAATATATACAAGTTTTACATCTATCTTTTTTACAGGGCCTACCTATTCTAAAGGATCACATGCGCCCGATGCTCAAAAAGATCTACAATCTCTTCGGCATACTGCCTAACAGCGGAGTAATGCGGGCGCATATCCCATAGGCCACCATCTGGTCGAGGGGGTGGCCCAGCATCCACCGCCGCAAGATCAACATCTGGGCGGCGCAGCCGAACAAGCGACAGGGAAGCCTTCACCCCCGCAACCAGCTGGTGCCGCACCAACTTCCTGACATGACCCACGTCTCAAAACTTTGCCAGCATACCCCATAGAGTCGAAGGAGCCTCATCAAGGGGGAACATGACATACAGAATCGACGCTAGGGAAGTCTTCACTTGCCTTAGCACCCGTGACACCTGATGAGCACGATCCTACACAATTGCAAGGACAGTGGCCCGGTCATGGTCCATCCAGAAAAAGCCTCCAGCTTCCATTTCCTGTTGGGTTAAGCAATTGATCCGAACTGCAACACGCTCCTTCTCCTCCCTGGGAACAAGGTTGGCACCTGCAGAAAATACAGAGTAAGATGACACGCAAACAAAGCGCATCCGAAAACGAGCAGCAGCTCAAGAAAACTTACACTGTAGTTGCTTGGCCAACTGTCGTAGCTCCCCCATCAGATACTCCTCCCTGGCGGTAGCTCGCTCCACTTTCGACTTCCACACGTTCGCATGGCCTCGGACGCCAAGTATTTCCTTCTCAAGGCTGCGGACGCGGTCACAAAGAAAAACAAGTTGCGGCGCATCGTCCAAAGATGGTCGTGGCTGAGGGACAGACAAAGTACCAACGGGAGCCTCACCCGATGGACCCTAAAGGCAAGCAAGAAAAAAGTATGAAGGGTACGCCTTGTTGAAAAAATCCTGAAGCATCATTTATATATAACGAAAGGCCATTGCGTGTCACAAGGAAACTATTCAACATATATTACAGCAAAGGAAGAAGACAACTATCTTAAAGCTTCAATGACGAAGCCTAAGCAACCGCATTCGGAGTGGCCTCGGATCCAGAGTGCCTGCCCCTGGCTTCTCCCTGCTACCTCGCCGCATAGTCCGTGTAGAGTCCCAACCTGATAAGGTAGAGATCCCTGTGTTTACAATGCTAGTCCCTGGATCAATAGCTAGCATCCACAGTTTAAGATGTAATATCAAGGAACAAAGGTCATATTACAACTTATAACCAGGAATAAAATATACATTACATCTTACATAGCTCATTTGGCTATCTCATTACAATGCAGCAAAAAAATCTATATAGCATGGAGTCCTTCATCTTCATATGCCATAGGCAATCATGTTGGTTGCAGACTTGTAATCCTATTCAACACACTTCACTAACATCAAACAAACCTGCAACATAATAAGTTACAGCCACAAGGGTCGACACATTTGAATTGTATTGGCAAGTGATACTATGGTAGAATAGTAGTATCTGTCATCTATATGCATTTGGCTAAGTGGATCTTAAGCTTGCTTTGGTCAAAATAGATTTTTCTTATCATTTGAAAACACTAAGTTTTTGTTTCTCAAAATCACCCAAGGTATCTACCAATAAAAATTGGTGATCCTTTACCCTTGTTCAACTACAAGTTTTTAACTTAGAAATTGGGATGAGGAGATCCTTGATAGCTTCCATGTCTTGATGCTCAAATTGTCCATTGCCGGGGACACGGCTAAGTACTTAGATTTTACTCTCTTGAGAGGTGGTGCACTTTCCCCACAAGACTCGACATGCATCGAGACAAGATCTTTCAGAAGCCTTCCCTTGGACCAAATAGACGCGTTCCAAACCTATCACCCCCTACCACCTTCTGTCCATCTGGCTAAGTTATTGCAACCTATATGATCCAGGCAGAGCCCATATGCCATGTGGCTGCACTAGAAGCTTCTCAACATTTGACATCTCAAATCTCTTTGTTCCTGGGTGGCTTTCCACAAGTGAGATACACAAGTTTTCACCAGTTTACTGGCCTTGTGTAACCACTCAACATAAATCTATTCAAGCAATTACCATTCCACCCAAGTAATTCATTCACTTAGTAGTTTTATTAAGCAAAAACATAAGTCAAAAGACTTAGAAAAATTTCCATAGCATGTGTATATATTCCACCCTTGTTTACTACTAGCTAAGTTAAGCATGATAGTAGTAAGGATCTTAACTTAGGGAAAATTCTACTAAGGCATTATCTACTAGGATTTCCCAAGGCATAGCATACTTAGTAAAAATTCCATGCAAGTCCTACTCAAAATATCACTAATGCATAGTGAAAATAATAGGACAAAATGTATGAAGAACCACTTGCCTTTTTGGTAGAGGAACTAGATTCACTCCTTGATCTTGCAATAGTCACACTCTTCAAAGTTCACTACAATTCAATCAAGGCACAAATTCAAACTAGCATTCAAACAATTCACCACATAAAATAATAAAAACAAAGCAATGCATGTAAGCATGCAAAAGGTTATTTTATTGGAAAAGTGTTTTCTAATAAGCTATAAACATTTTAAAACACCTATTGGTAATTTATAATTGTGGCAAAACCATTTAAAATCAAGTTAGTGAAAATGGCCATTTTAAATCATTTTTGTCTTTGCTAGAAATGATTTTGTTAAAGGAATAATTTCTAGTGTTAGCCAAATATGTTTTAAACACAAATGTTAGTGTTTATGGTCAAAGTGTTTAAAATAAATCCATTTACAAGAGGTTTCACTCAAAAATCAGTTTTAAATCAAAGGAACATTTTTTACTAGAAATGCTTTTATTCAAAGGAATAATTCCTAGGGTTATCAAAATATATTTTTAAAACCAAACTTTTGTGTTTATGGTCAGAGAGTTTAAAACAAACCATTTTCAAAAGGTTTTACTCAAAAACCATTTTTAGAATAATTTGTATACACAAAATAGTCGTACAAATGTTTCTGCAAAAACACCTAATTTTCCAAAAGCAAAATACTAAAGTAAGGGCATGGTTGCAAAGGTTTCTTTTTACTGATTCCAATGATATAAAATTTGCAAATTTTGGACCTGTAGATCAAAAGTTATGAATTTTTCAAAATCAAACCACTAATAGAATTGTTTCTTTTTTTAAAACAAAAGCTAGGCTACGTGTCATAATCTCATTGGATGGTACTGGTTCGTGAGGATCGCGCTACGTGGATCATTGGATCTAATTAGATTGGTGTGGCTCAGATCGAGTGATACCCCTTTGGTTAAAAGATCTATCGCGACCACAGGATCTGTATCCAACGGCTTACAGCTACTAGCCTCTAACTGGTGGCGCTAGCGACGGTGAACATCAGTGGTGCGCTCGGGCAGAGGTGTTCCAGCGAAAACAGGAAGCAAGGGAGGAAGAGAAGTGGCTCACCAGATTCGCCGAAGCGTGTAGATGCTCGAGGTGGTCGCCATAGACCAAGGGGCGCACGAGGTTGGCCTGAATCGCTCGTTGGAGATGCTACTGACGACGTTGTGCTTGGGGCGTTTTCGTTGGCGAAGCTACGGACCATGCTAAGTCAAAGCAAAGAGCATGTCAGACACGCGCGAGAGAGGCGAGCAAGCTCATGTCATACAGAGAGGAGGGGGTAGTCAGGGAGTACCGGGGAAGGTCGCCGGAGTTGACGCAGACAGCGGCGGAACTCAGACGTCATCGTTGTCGAGTTTATAGGGCACGCGCGTGCCAGCTAGGGATACTGGCAGGTGCACAAGGTTCTGGCGAGCACGCTCGTGGAGTCCAGGGGCAAGGGGAGGTGAGGGCTGGCCGAAATTGGTCGGGGAACTCATCGGAGGCAGTGGGATCGCAAGGTAAAATTGAGGCAGCCCTGCGGCGTTTAGGTGTAGGGAAATGAGGGGAAAGGCTGAGGGGAGCGAGGCGAGTTATCGGCGTGATCACTGGGCGGTTTAATCGCGGCATTCAAACGAATTTAAGCGCGGAATTATCGACAGAAACGGCCGAGGGAAGAGGGGGAATGGGTCAGCGGGGGTGGAGACGAAGGTGACTTGGCAGGTGTAACATCCCAAAAATATTAAAGTAGAATCATCAAACTCTAATCATCAAATATAGGGTTAACAAAAACTTTTCTAAAATAAAATGAGAAAGCATTCATGTGTGTATGCATCCCATTTTGAATTCTTTTGAATTGCCTTGTTTATGTGTTTCTTTGCTTGTAAAATGATTCTTAGGTGAAATAAACATCCTATAAACAATCCCCACACTTTTACCAAAGATAAATAAATCAAAACAAACAAAATGAGTGAATGGTCACTTTGGCCAAATTAACTCCCATGCCTACTTTGGCTGTCTCTAACTTTCAGAACTTAACAGAAACTTGTTTGGATATTTGCACCCCTTGATAGTACTCATAACAAAGTATCAAGGCCCACCTTGTGATCATCCAAAAACATTTGAATGCATAGTTTAAAGGACGGTTTAAAATTGAATCTATATCATATGGGATGATCTCACTTTTTCAAAAACCACTCAAACAAGCTCAACTTTCAAAACCCAAGCATCCGCAGACTCACCAGCACATGCCTAACACACCCACCAAAAATCTTTTCAAAATTCAAAACTTGAGTTCTTGCGGACATTTCATCAAACACTTGGAGGCAACAAATCAAACTGGCCTAACTTCACTGTTTTGAGCAGTAATCTGGCTAAGCAATGTTCACCATTGATCACCCTTGTCTCCCTCAGTGCCAACCAGTGCTTGGACAAACTGTTAGGGGGTAACCCTGGGGTTGGCCCGATCTTTCACGAATTCCACGAGGAACGAGGGGAAGAGAGGTGGTCGGGTATGAAATCGGGGAAGGCGATGAAAACCACGAACACACGCACACCAAAACACGATACACGCCTACCCCTCACGCCGGTGGCAACCGGTCCAACATAATCCCTAGGATCGGTGTTGGTTAAGCTCGCTCTCCACGCCAACAACGGGGGACGAGGTGCTTGGTGAGACCTTGACGACTTGGGGGCGAGAAACCGAGAACCCAAGGCCTTGTACAACTTGAACGCACTAGGCAAGATCCAAGAGGGGGGTGGATAATCCGGTGCTCCTTGGTAGGAGCATGAGACCAATAGATATAAGTCCTCAAAGGGTTTCCTTAATATCTATTATTATCCAAGTCTAAGCGTTTACAATAGAGGGTGGGGGCTATATATAGTCCAGCCACAAAACAGGGGTAGTTTCGGAATGAGAAGGTAAAATATAGGTTGGGTTACAAGGCACAGGGCCGAACTGAGGCAATCAGGGCCTGGCAGGACCGGTAGTACCGGTCCGGCAACCGGTAGTACCGGTGGTAACCGGTAGTACCGCTTCCGGAGCGGTAGTACCGCTTGAGGGCCTGGAGCTGGCCGAGGCGTCGATGGCAGCGGTAGGAGGGGCGGTAGTACTGCCACCGTAGTACCGTTGCAGGACCGGTAGTACCGCCATGTCTAGGGCATGGGGTAGTGCTTCTGTGGCGAAGCGGGAGGAGGAGGTGGTCCGCTTGGAGCGGTAGTACGGTCGTCCCAACCGTAGTACCGCTTGCGTCTGGCGGATCGGTGGCTTCTTCTGCACTGATGATGCATGAGTTTGCGTGTGAAGTAGCAAGCCATCCAAGGGGGTGTCGAAGTCACACAAGGAGAGGAGCGAGTTCACCTTAGTTTGAAGGAGCTTGGCTCGGGCACGAGTCATGGGTCCATTTGGGTAGCTCGTGGGAGTAGATGTAGTAGCGGTCGGAGGACGGGCTGCATCAGCTCCCCCCCCCTTGGGAAAGAGTCGTCCTCGACTCTTCAACCGTCACAACTTCCTCTTCGCCATGGTAGGGTGAGAGGTCCTTGACATTGAATGTCGAGCTCACAAGATACTTCGATGTTGGTATATCGATCACATAGGCGTTGTTGTTTATCCTTTTTAGCACCTTGAATGGTCCGTCGCCTCGTGGCTTTAGCTTGGAGTCGCGTTCCTTGGGGAAGCGGTCTTTACTCAAGTGAATCCATACAAGGTCGCCCTCATCAAAGATCATCTCTTTCTTGGTCTTGTTTATCCTTGATGCTTGGCGGAGGACTTGTTGCTCGATAGTAGCTCGTGTGTCTTCATGGAGTTTCAACATTGCTTGGGCACGCTTGACAACGTCCATATTGGCACGTTCATGAAGTGGAAGTGGAAGGATATCGAGCGCGGTGAGAGGCTCGAATCCATAGACGATCATGAACGGGCTCCTCATGGTGGTGGAGTGCTTGGCGTGGTTGTAGGCGAACTCGGCGTGTGGAATGCATTCCTCCCAGTCTTTAAGGTTCTTCTTTATCAACACCCGGAGAAGTGTGCCAAGACTTCGATTGACTACCTCGGTTTGTCCATCGGTTTGAGGATGCGAGGCGGACGAGAAGAGGAGCTTAATGCCGAGCTTGGCCATGAGGGTCTTCCAGAAGTAGCTCATGAATTTTACGTATCGGTCGGAGACGATTGTTCGTGGCACGCCGTGTAGCCGAATTATTTCCCTGAAAAACAAATTTGCGACATGTGAAGCATCATCGGTCTTATGGCACGGAATGAAATGTGCCATTTTTTAAAAGCGATCCACGACTACAAATATGGAATCGTGACCATGTTTAGATCTAGGCAATCCTAATACAAAGTCCATGCTAATGACCGACCAAGGTGCATGAGGAATAGGCAATGGCATATAAAGACCAAAGGGGTTGGACTTAGACTTAGCTTGGATACATGTAGTGCATCGTTTAACGTGGCGCTCCACGTCGCGCTTCATCTTTGGCCAAAAGTAGTGAGTGGAGAGCATGCCATATGTCTTGTCACGGCCAAAGTGACCCATAAGGCTTCCACCATGGGACTCTTGAAGAAGCAAAAGTTGGAGAGACGATTTCGGAATGCAAAGCTTGTTTTGTTTGAAAAGAAAACCCTTATGCAAATAGAAATCATCAATCCCTTTGTCTATTGAACATTGTGCAAATATTGGTCCAAAGAAAGAATCGGACGCTGCATAAAGATTTGATGTCCTCAAGACCCAAAACATTGACTTGAGTCGTGTAAGAAGGCTTGTGGTTTTATGAGACAAGGCGTCCGCCACCACATTTTCTTTGCCCTTCTTGTATTTGACAATGTAAGGAAAAGACTCCATAAACTCAACCCACTTTCTATGCCTTTTACTCAAGTTGGCTTGGCCCTTAAGGTACTTCAACGACTCATGGTCGGAATGGATTATAAATTCTTTGGGCCAAAGATAGTGTTGCCACACTTGAAGAACACGAACCAAGGCAAAAAGTTCTTTGTCATAAATGGGATAATTGAGGCGTGCGCCATCAAGTTTCTCACTATGGTAAGCAATAGGACGCCCATTTTGCATAAGGACGCCACCAATGCCAATACCACTAGCGTCACATTCAATCTCAAAGGTTTTTGTGAAATCCGGCAATGCAAGAAGTGGTGCTTCGGTGAGCCTCCTTTTGAGCTCATCAAAAGCCTTTTGTTGTGCTTTTCCCCAAACGAACGTGACATTCTTCTTGGTCAATTCGTTGAGGGGGCAAGCAATTGTGGAAAAATCTTTCACAAAGCGACGGTAAAAGCCAGCCAACCCATGAAAACTACGAAGTTCACTAACATTTGTAGGGGTGGGCCAATCTCGTATGTCCTTGACTTTTGATACATCAACTTCAATGCCATTAGAAGACACGACAAAACCAAGGAAAATCAGCTTGTCTCTTGCAAAAGTGCACTTGGGGAGGTTAGCATAAAGCTTTTCATGACGAAGGATTTGTAAGACCTCCTTAACATGAGTAACATGCTCCTCTAGTGACTTGCTATAGACAAGAATGTCATCAAAGTAAACAACTACACTCTTTCCAATGAGTGACCGCAAAATATGGTTCATGAGGCGCATGAAGGTAGATGGGGCATTGGATAAGCCAAAAGGGATAACCAACCATTCATAGAGACCAAGCTTGGTCTTGAAGGCGATTTTCCACTCATCACCTTCAGCCATGCGAATTTGATGGTAGCCACTACGAAGATCAATTTTCGAAAATATAGTGGCTCCACATAACTCATCAAGCATGTCATCAAGACGCGGTATAGGATGTCGATAGCATACGGTGATAGCATTGATTGACGGCGTCCATGCATAACCAACGTATCATCCGTTTTGGGACTAGGATCACGGAACCGCGCTTGGGCTAGTGCTTACTTGGATCAATCCTTTGGAGACGAGTTGGTTGATTTGACGCCGATCTCCTTTGTCTCTTCCGGTTTGTGCGTCTGCGGCGCAGTTTGGTAGTGGTCTTGGGTATGAGGTCGATCGGTTCTCGATTCCACGAAGAGGAGGAAGGCCATGAGGAAGCTCTTGGAAATACATCTTGAATTCTGCAAAACAGCCATCAAAGAAGGAGGAATATTTGTCAAGTCATTAGTTCCTTGCGCTAGTCCCTTGCATACGAGGACGAGTGCAAGATGGATGGGTTGTTCCTCACTTCTCTCATCTCACTTTTGGTGGCAAGAAGAACACTCTTAGTTTTTCCGCCGAGTTTGGCTTGTAGCTCTCACTCACTATGGTGTGGTTCTCTCGCTCACCACTCTTCTCACAAGGTGTTTTTATGATTGTGCCCTCGCTAAAGCCTTTGCATTATCCGCAATTATTTGGCTAGGAGTCATTGGTTGCAACACACAAGTTTTATCAAGCCATTTGAAAGTGTAGGTGTTTGAGTGACCATTATGCAAAGCACACTTGTCATATTGCCACGGCCTTCCGAGCAACATGTGACAAACCGTCATTGGAACCACGTCACATTCCACCGTGTCCTTGTAGTGTCCAACGGAGAACGTCACCGAGACGGTGTGCTTGATCTTGACGGATCCTTGGTCACTTAGCCATTGGATATGGTAGGGGTGTCTATGTGGGTGAAGGGTGAGGTTGAGTTTCTCACACAGTTCTGTGCTTGCGAGGTTGTGGCAACTTCCTCCATCGATGACAACTTTGATGGACTTCCCATTGATGCCGGCACGAGTTTGGAAGATGTTCGAGCGTTGGTCTTCATTTTCATTGGCTTGGGTAGTCAAGACCCTTGTGACCACAAGCGATGGACTTGCGTCATGTTCACACACAAGAAGTTCTTGGTCCTCTTCCAAGTGTTGCCTTGCCATGGCTTCCTTGACCCTTGCATCAAACTCTTCTTCACTCAAGTATTCTTCATCGCCGTTGTCATGGATGAACAAAACTTTTTTGTTTCCACATGCATTGGACTTGTGCCCTTTGCCTCCACACTTGTAGCATTCACCATTGAATGGTTGATCATCCCGTGTTTGTTTGCCACTTGGGGGCTGTTTTCCTTGTGGAATAGTTGGCTTGAAGGGAAGCTTGGTTGTGCTTGGGGAGCTACCACTTGGTGTTGTTGGAGTAGTGGTTGGCGCGTGCTTGTAGGTGAAGTACGTCTTTGGCTTGTTGTACTTGATGTCCTCTTGCACTTGGCGCTCGGCCTTGGATGCGATGTGCACAAGCTCAACCATGTTGTTGTACTTTTGGAACTCGGTGATGCGTTTGATGGGATGGTTCAAGCCATTGAGGAAGCGTGCCATTGTTTGCTCATCTCGCTCTTCAATGTTGGCACGGATCATGTTGAGCTCCATTTGCTTGAAGTACTCTTCCACGGTCTTTGTCCCTTGACTAAGCGTTTGAAGCTTGTTGAAGAGGTCACGCGTGTAGTGTGAAGGAACAAAGCGGGATCTCATATGAGCCTTCATATCTTGCCAAGTGGCGATCGGAGGCTCTTCTTTTGCTTCGCGAGCGAGTTGGACTTGTTCCCACCAAAGGTTGGCATACTCATCAAACTCGAGGGATGCCATGGCCATCATCTTCTCATTGCTATAATTGTGCATGCGGAAGATCTTGTCGACCTTGAGTTCCCAAGAGAGATATTCCTCGGGCTCATTGGAACCGGTGAACTTGGGCATGGTGAATTTGAGCTTGCCAAAAGTTTCTTCTCCATTGCGGTTCCGGTTGCGTCGGTTGCCATTATTTTGACGGTCATCATCATCATCCGAGCTCTCATGTCTTGCTTGGTGATTGTTGCGATGCTCGCGTGGTTGTTGAGGTGCCGCGTTTGGTGGTGGAACTTGTTGTTGACGACGAGCTTGGGAAGCGTGCTCGTTTTCTTGTCGCGGATGCGGACGAGGAGGTTGATGGTCCTCACGACGAGCTTGGGGAGCTTGCTCTTGCTCTTGTCGTGGTTGATGGCGAGGAGCATTAGCTTGCGCCATGTGGCGAGGAGGACGTCGGCCGGAGCGCCATGGGCTGCTCTTCTTCTTGGTGTAGGGGAGGCTCGTCATGACCATTATGTTGGCGACGAGGACGCTCATGTCGATGATGACGCCTTGGAGGATCTTCGAGTGCTTCACGTCGACGATGATCTTGTTCGTCCTCTTCGGAAGTTTCACTTGTTGTTGAAGGAGCGTGTCGACGTCGATGTCCGTGGTGGTCTATGCGAGGTTGCTCTTGTTGAATCACCAGTGCCCTTGGTTGTGGTCGGTTTGCTTCACGTCTTGGAGGTCTTGCGGAGAGGTCACCATCATAGCTTGATGTCGCGGCGTGACGTGGAGATGGTACCACTTGCGAAGAGCTTATGGATTGAAGAACGGGTCCATCCCGGTGCCTTGAAGTGTGACGGCGAGGTGCACTTGGTTCACTTGATGAGTGCCGAGATGAGCTTGATTCGGCTGGCGTGTCCTTGAGTCCATCGATGATGTGTTGGAGCTTCTCATCCGTTGGCGAGTGCGGCCAAGAGCTTCATTTTGATGCCCGAGGTTGTGTTGCATGGCATGCATTTGTACGGACTTCTTGAGCGGTTGTCGATGTTCTTGAATTCCACACGGGCCTCACTAAATTGTTCATCTTGGCGCTCCGAGAGCTTCACAACGATAGTTGAATTCTCCTCGGATCTTCCAATGGTCCCATCTTGTCATGAATTGGTTATCATCCTCTGGAGGTGGTGGTGGTTGGGATGGCTCTCCATGCCTGTCCATGATGCAAAGCCAACAATGGTTGTATATGGAGAGAAAGGTTGTGGAGAGTTAGCCTTTTACCTCACCTTGGAGATTATATCAAACCAATTGCCACACAAATGAGCGAAAAGCGTGCAAAGTGAAATGGCAAGAAACTCTCAAAGGATTTTGGTGGAAGGTAAGAGTTGTGTAAAACCAAACGAAACGATCCAAGCAAAAGGTTATTGTCTTACGTGGTAAAGAACCAAAGATCAAAAGCAAAAAGGATACGATCTACCAAAAACACGGAAAACACACACGTGGAGAAAACGGGTTATACGACTATGAAAATGAGCACAAAAGGTCCTAACGAAGACTACGCTTTTTGTCGTGCCAACACAAGGAGAGACCACAACTCGTTTGCCAAAGAGGGTAAGCAATAGATTTGTGCACTTGCCATGAGCTCTTTCTCTCTTTCTTGGCTTACAAGCTTGGTATTCTCTTTGTATTGGGGGACTATGTATCTTTTTCTCTTTTTCTTTTGTTTTTTTTTTGATTCTTTTTCCTTTTTCTCCCTTGCTATGCTACTATGTTAGCTTTTGTATTTGGCGTCATACTCTCACTTTCCGAAGGCAAGTGCACAATGCTTAGACAAACACAAAATGAGTTGCTCTCATAGGATAGATACACACAAAGGAAGATATGGGGCTGTCAAGGTGGTGCAAGTTATACCTTTGGTATTGTTGACGACTTGCAACCGTTGGTGGGGAAAGATGTTCGAGTGTCGCGGTGTCGTTGAGCGCGGGATGACGTTGATGCGGAAGCTGTTGTGAAAATGGCGACAAACACGCGAAACACGAACAAGCGATGTGTAAAAGGTCAGCGAACGAAATCGAGGCGTCAAAAGGGCGAGCACGGCGTTGGCGAAGCGGTAGTACCGCACCGGTAGTACGGTGGCGGTAGTACCGCTTGTACTACGGTAGTACCGGTAACTAGCGGTACCGCTTGCACAAAGCGATACCGCTGGCACGGGCACTGGAACGAGGTGAACTTGCCAAAACCTCAAATTCGTGGAAAAACCCAAAGAAGGCTGAGCTAGAAACAAGAGGGCTATAGATCGACTCCCAAGCAGCAGATCTATGGACCAAAACCAAAAAACTCACCAAATCCAGAGATCGATCCAAGGCAAATTGGGCTCTTTTGGTAGGTTTTCGTTTTTAAGCGGAGAAAAGAAAAATTGGAGGAAATTCGTGATCAACCGTGCTCTTGATACCAATATGTTAGGGGTAACCACAGGGTTGGCCGATCTTTCACGAATTCCACGAGGAACGAGGGAAGAGAGGTGGTCGGGTATGAAATCGGGAAGGCGATGAAACCACGAACACACGCACACCAAAACACGATACACGCCTACCCCTCACGCCGGTGGCAACCGGTCCAACATAATCCTAGGATCGGTGTTGGTGAGCTCGCTCTCCACGCCAACAACGGGGACGAGGTGCTTGGTGAGACCTTGACGACTTGGGGGCGAGAACCGAGAACCCAAGGCCTTGTACAACTTGAACGCACTAGGCAAGATCCAAGAGGGGTGGATAATCCGGTGCTCCTTGGTAGGAGCATGAGACCAATAGATATAAGTCCTCAAAGGGTTTCCTTAATATCTATTATTATCCAAGTCTAGCGTTTACAATAGAGTGGGGCTATATATAGTCCAGCCACAAAACAGGGTAGTTTCGAATGAGAAGGTAAAATATAGGTTGGGTTACAAGGCACAGGGCGAACAGGCAATCAGGGCTGCAGGACCCGGTAGTACCAGTCCGGCAGTACCGGTGGTAACAGTAGTACCGCTCGAGCTGAGTAGTACCGCTTGAGGGCCTGGAGCTTCCGTCGGGCGTCGATGGCAGTAGGAGGCGGTAATCGGCCACCCAGTAGTACCGATTCAGGACCGGTAGTACCGCTGCGTCACAGGGCATGGGGTAGTGCTTCTGTGGCGGTAGGAGGAGGCGGTAGGTCCGCTTGAGCGGTAGTACCGGTCGTCCCAACCGTAGTACCGCTTCGTCTGGGCAATGGTGGCTTCTGCACTGATGATGCATGAGTTTGCGTGTGAAGTAGCAAGCCATCCAAGGGGGTGTCGAAGTCACACAAGGAGAGGAGCGAGTTCACCTTAGTTTGAAGGAGCTTGGCTCGGGCACGAGTCATGGGTCCATTTGGGTAGCTCGTGGGAGTAGATGTAGTAGCGGTCGGAGGACGGGCTGCATCACAAACCCTAGCCCCTACCATTTGCCCCATGCCATGCCAACCCGAGCATCCCCTTGCCAGCCGACCATGGCTAGCTAGCCAGAGCAAGCACCAAGCCTAAACAACATGTCTAGGACACAACCCACCGTCCACTGCCACCCCTGTCTAGCGCTCGAACCTTGCCAGCCCCTGGACCAAACGCACAGACCATGCCAAGCTCGCCAGCAACCATGCCGAGCATGCGCTAGAGCGCCACCCTCGACACACGCCCACAGACTGCGCGCCGCCCTCGCCGCGTGCATACACGATCACCACCATCCCAGGAGACCGCCAAACATCCCCGTTCGCCGCCCCATGCCTCATAGCCATCGCTCGCCGTCTAAGACGCCGCCTCTGCCGCTCAGAGCATTGCATGTTCCAGATCATTTGCCACCGCCCCTACACGCGCATTAAAGCCTTAGAGCATCGCCAGGAGACCACCGAACGATCGCCACCGCCGGCCATGCCTCTAGCAACTCGTACCCATGTTGCCACCGACGTCTGCCCATCCCGTTCTGATGCAGCCCGTCCTCCGGCCGCTACTACATCTACTCCCACGAGCTACCCAAGTGGACCCATGACTCGCGCCCGAGCCAAACTCCTTCAAACTAAGGTGAACTCGCTCCTCTCCTTGTGTGACTTCGACACCCCCTTGGATGGCTTGCTACTTCACACGCAAACTCATGCATCATCAGTGCAGAAGCCACCGATCTGCCAGACAGCGGTACTACGGTTACGGCCGGTACTACCGCTCAGCGATCTACGCCTCCTCCTACCGCCGCCACAGAAGCACTACTCACGCCCGAAGCAAGCGGTACTACCGATCCAAAGCGGTACTACCGGTGGCAGTACTACCGCCCTCCTACCGCTCGCCACAGACGCCTCGGCCAGAGCTCCGGGCCCTCAAGCGGTACTACGCTCGGAGCGGTACTCACGGTTACCACCGGTACTACCGTTTGCAGAACCGGTACTACCGGTCCTGCGACTCTCGATCACCTAAGTTCGCCCTGTGCCTTGTAACCCCACCTATCATTTATCTCTCCATTCAAAACTACCTGTTTTGTGGCTGGACTATATATAGCCCCCACCCTCTATTGTAAATGCTTAGACTTGGATAATAATAGATATTAAGGAAACCCTTTGAGGACTTATATCTATTGGTCTCATGCTCCTACCAAGGAGCACCGGATTATCCACCCCCCTCTTGGATCTTGCCTAGTGCGTTCAAGTTGTACAAGGCCTTGGGTTCTCGGTTTCTCGCCCCCAAGTCGTCAAGGTCTCACCAAGCACCTCATCCCCCGTTGTTGGCGTGGAGAGTGAGCTTCGCCCAACACCGATCCTAGGGATTATGTTGGACCGGTTGCCACCGGCGTGAGGAGGAGGCGTGTATCGTGTTTTGGTGTGTGTGTTCGTGGTTTTCTTCGCCTTTCCCCAATTTCATACCCGACCACCTCTTTTCCCCCTCGTTGCTCGTGGAATTCGTGAAAGATCGGGCCAACCCCAGGGTTACCCCCTAACATATTGGTATCAAGAGCACGGTTGATCACGAATTTCCCCCAATTTTTCTTTTATCCGCCTTAAAAACGAAAATCCTACCAAAAAGAGCCCCAATTTGCCTTCGGATCGATCTCTGGATTTGGTGAGTTTTTCGTGGTTTTGGTCCATAGATCTGTTGCTTTGGGAGTCGATCTATAGCCCCTATTGTTTCTAGCTCAGCCTTTCGGTCAGTTTTTCAACGAATTTGAGGTTTTTGGCAAGTTCACCTCGTTCCAGGCCTATGCCAAGCGGTCTTGCAAGCGTGCACTACCGCTAGTGACCGTACTACCGTAGTACAGCAGTACTAGCTCACATTTTCATCGTTACCGCAGTACTACCGCCGCATCGACCGAGCTCCACCGCCTTGACGCCTCGATTGTTCGTGACCTTTCCATCTCGCTTGTTCGTGTTTCGCGTGTTTGTCGCCATTTTCACAACACGCATCAAAGTCATACCGCTCACGACACCGCGACACTCGAACATCTTCCCCACCAACGGTTTGCAAGTCGTCAACAATACCAAAGGTATAACTTGCACCACCTTGTGACATATCTTCCTTTGTGTGTATCTATCCTATGAGAGCAACTCATTTTGCGTTTGTCTAAGCCTTGTGCACTTGCCTTCGGAAAAGTGAGAGTGTGAGGCCAAATACAAAAGCTAACATAGTACCATAGTGTTATGGGGTAACCCTGGGGTTGGCCCGATCTTTCACGAATTCCACGAGGAACGAGGGGAAGAGAGGTGGTCGGGTATGAAATCGGGGAAGGCGATGAAAACCACGAACACACGCACACCAAAACACGATACACGCCTACTCCTCACGCCGGTGGCAACGGTCCAACATAATCCCTAGGATCGGTGTTGGGCGGCTCGCTCCACGCCAACAACGGGGATGAGGTGCATGGTGAGACCTTGACGACTTGGGGGAACCGAGAACCCAAGGCCTTGTACAACTTGAACGCACTAGGCAAGATCCAAGAGGTGGATAATCCGGTGCTCCTTGGTAGGAGCATGAGACCAATAGATATAAGTCCTCAAAGGGTTTCCTTAATATCTATTATTATCCAAGTCTAAGCGTTTACAATAGAGGTGGGGGCTATATATAGTCCAGCCACAAAACAGGGTAGTTTGAATGGAGAGATAAATGATAGGTGGGGTTACAAGGCAGGGCCGAACTTAGGTGATCGAGGGTCAGCAGGACCGGTAGTACGGTCCGACAGCGTAGTACCGGTGGTAACCGGTAGTACCGCTTATGGGTAACCACGGGGTTGGCCCGATCTTTCACGAATTCCACGAAACGAGGGAGCGAGGTGGTCGGGATGAAATCGATGAGGCGATGAAAACCACGAACACACACACACCAAAACACGATACACGCCTACTCTCACGCCGGTGGCAACCGTCCAACATAATCCCTAGGATCGGTGTTGGGCGAAGCTCGCTCCACGCCAACAACGGGATGAGGTGCTTGGTGAGATCTTGACAACTTGGGGACGAGACCGAGATCCCAAGGCCTTGTACAACTTGAACGCACTTAAGCAAGATCCAAGAGGTGGGTGGATAATCCGGTGCTCCTTGGTAGGAGCATGAGACCAATAGATTTAAGTCCTCAAAGGGTTTCCTTAATATCTATTATTATCCAAGTCTAGCGGTTACAATAGAGGGTGGGCTATATATAGTCCAGCCACAAAACAGGGGTAGTTTGGAATGATAAGATAAATTATAAGTTGGGTTACAAGGCAGGGCGAATCAAGCAATCAGGTCTGGCAGACCAGTAGTACCGTCCAAGACCCAGTAGTACCGGTGGTCACCGGTAGTACCGCTTCGAGCTGTAGTACCGCTTGAGGGCCGGCTTCCGTGAGGCGTCTGTGGCGAAGCGGCCACCGGTAGTACCGGTTGTAGGACCGTAGTACCGCTAGCCGAGGCGTGGAGTGGGGCGTCTGTGGCGGCGGTAGAAGCGGTAGACCGGCGCTTGAGCGGTAGTACCAACCGTAGTCTGGCCGATGATCGGTGGCTTCCTCGCACTGATGATGCATGTGGTTTGCGTGTGAAGTAGCAAGCCATCCGGGGTGTTGAAGTCACACAAGGAGAGGAGCGAGTTCACCTTAGTTTGAAGGAGCTTGGCTCAAGCGAGTCATGGGTCCATTTGGGTAGCTTGGGAGTAGATGTAGTAGCGGTCGGAGGACGGCTGCATCAGCCCCTTGGGAAAGAGTCGTCCTCGACTCTTCAACCGTCACAACTTCCTCTTCGCCATGGTAGGGTGAGAGGTCCTTGACATTGAATGTCGAGCTCACAAGATACTTGATGTTGGTATATCGATCACATAGGCGTTGTTGTTTATCCTTTTAGCACCTTGAATGGTCCGTCGCCTCGTGGCTTTAGCTTGAGTCTCGCCCTTGGGGAAACGGTCTTTACTCAAGTGAATCCATACAAGGTCGCCCTCATCAAAGATCATCTCTTTCTTGGTCTTGTTTAGCCTTGATGCTTGGCGAAGGACTTGTTGCTCGATAGTAGCTCGTGTCTTCATGGAGTTTCATCATTGCTTGGGCACGCTTGACAACGTCCATATTGGCACGTTCATGAAGTGGAAGAGGAAGGATATCGAGCGGTGAGAGGCTCGAAACCATAGACGATCATGAACGGGCTCCTCATGGTGGTGGAGTGCTTGGCGCGGTTGTAGGCGAACTTCGGCGTGTGGAATGCATTCCTCGTCTTTAAGGTTCTTCTTTATCAACACCGAGAAGTGTGCCAAGACTTCGATTGGACCTCGGTTTGTCCATCGGTTTGGGGATGCGAAAGGACGAAGAGGAGCTTGATGCCGAGCTTGGCCATGAGGGTTTTCGAGTAGCTCATGAATTTTACGTCATGTCGGAGACGATTGTTCTTGGCACGCCATGTAGCCAATTATTTCCACGAAAACAAATTTGCCACATGTGAAGCATCATCGGACTTATGGCACGGAATGAAATGTGCCATTTTCAAAAGCGATCCACGACAACAAATATGGAATCGTGACCATGTTTAGATCTAGGCAATCCTAGTACAAAGTCCATGCTAATGTCCCACCAAGGTGCATGAGGAATAGGTAATGGCATATAAAGACCAAAGGGTTGGACTTAGACTTAGCTTGGATACATGTAGTGCATCGTTGAACGTGGCGCTCCACGTCACGCTTCATCTTTGGCCAAAAGTAGTGAGTGGAGAGCATGTCATATGTCTTGTCACGGCCAAAGTGACCCATAAGGCCTCCACCATGGGACTCTTGAAGAAGCAAAAGTTGGAGAGAGGATTTCGGAATGCAAAGCTTGTTTTGTTTAAAAAGAAAACCCTTGTGCAAATAGAAATCGTCAAGCCCTTTGTTTATTGAACATTGTGCAAATATTGGTCCAAAGAAAGAATCGGACGCGTACAAAGATTTGATATCCTCAAGACCCAAAACATTGACTTCGAGTCGAGTAAGAAGGCTTGTGGTTTTGCGAGACAAGGCGTCCGCCACCACATTTTCTTTGCCCTTCTTGTATTTGACAATGTAAGGAAAAGACTCCATAAACTCAACCCACTTTGCGTGTCTTTTACTCAAGTTGGCTTGGCCCTTAAGATACTTCAACGACTCATGGTCGGAATGGATGATAAATTCTTTGGGCCAAAGATAGTGTTGCCACACTTGAAGAACACGAACCAAGGCAAAAAGTTCTTTGTCATAAATTGGATAATTGAGGCGTGCGCCATCAAGTTTCTCACTATGGTAAGCTATAGGACGCCCATTTTGCATAAGGACGCCACCAATGCCAATACCACTAGCGTCGCATTCGATCTCAAAGGTTTTTGTAAAATCCGGTAATGCAAGAAGTGGTGCTTCGGTGAGCCTCTTTTTGAGCTCATCAAAAGCCTTTTGTTGTGCTTTTCCCCAAACGAACGTGACATTCTTTTTGGTCAATTCGTTGAGGGGGCAAGCAATTGTAGAAAAATCTTTCACAAAGCGACGGTAAAAGCCAGCCAACCCATGAAAACTACGAAGTTCACTAACATTTGTAGGGGTGGGCCAATCTCGTATGTCCTTGACTTTTGAGACATCAACTTCAATGCCATTAGAAGACACAACAAAACCAAGGAAAATCAGCTTGTCTCTTGCAAAAGTGCACTTGGGAAGGTTAGCATAAAGCTTTTCATGACGAAGGATTTGTAAGACCTCCTTAACATGAGTAACATGCTCCTCGAGTGACTTGCTATAGACAAGAATGTCATCAAAATAAACAACTACACTCTTTCCAATGAGGGATCGCAAAATATGGTTCATGAGGCGCATGAAGGTAGATGGGGCATTGGATAAGCCAAAAGGCATAACCAACCATTCATAGAGACCAAGCTTGGTCTTGAATGCGGTTTTCCACTCATCACCTTCAGCCATGCGAATTTGATGGTAGCCACTACGAAGATCAATTTTCGAAAATATAGTGGCTCCACATAACTCATCGAGCATGTCATCAAGACGCGGTATAGGATGTCGATAGCATACGGTGATAGCATTGATTGGACGGTCCATGCATAACCGCAACGTATCATCCGTTTTGGGACTAGGATCACGGAACCGCTTGGGCTAGTGCTTACTTGGATCAAACCTTTGGAGACGAGTTGGTTGATTTGACGCCGATCTCCTTTGTCTCTTCCGGGTTTGTGCGATACGCAGCAGTTTGTAGCGTGCTACGGGTATGAGGTCGATGGTGCTCGATTCCACGAAGAGGAGGAAGACCATGAGGAAGCTCTTGGAAATACATCTTGGAATTCTGCAAAACAGCCATCAAAGAAGGAGGAACATTTGTCAAGTCGTTAGTTCCTTGCGCTAGTCCCTTGCACAGGACGTAGTGCAAGATGGATGGGTTGTTCCGCACTTCTCTCATCTCACTTTTGGTGGCAAGAAGAACACTCTTCGTTTTTCCGCTCGAGTATGGCTTGTAGCTCTCACTCACTATGGTGTGGTTCTCTTGCTCACCACTCTTCTCACAAGGTGTTTTTGCGTATTGCGCCCTCGCTAAAGCCTTTGCATTGTCCGCAATTATTTGGCTAGGAGTCATTGGTTGCAACACACAAGTTTTATCAAGCCATTTGAAAGTGTAAGTGTTTGAGTGACCATTATGCAAAGCACACTTGTCATATTGCCACGGCCTTCCGAGCAACATGTGACAAACCGTCATTGGGACCACGTCACATTCCACCGTGTCCTTGTAGTGCCCAATGGAGAATGTCCCTGAGACGGTGTGCTTGATCTTGACGGATCCTTGGTCACTTAGCCATTGGATATGGTAGGGGTGCCTATGTGGATGAAGGGTGAGGTTGAGTTTCTCACACAATTCCGTGCTTGCAAGGTTGTGGCAACTCCCACCATCGATGACAACTTTGATTGACTTTCCATTGATGCCGGCACGAGTTTGGAAGATGTTCGAGCGTTGGTCTTCATTTTCATTGGCTTGGGTAGTCAAAACCCTTGTGACCACAAGCGATGGACTTGCGTCATGCTCACACACAAGAAGTTCTTGATCCGCTTCCAAGTGTTGCCTTGCCATGGCTTCCTTGACCCTTGCATCAAACTCTTCTTCACTCAAGTATTCTTCATCACCGTTGTCATGGATGAACAAAACTTTTTTGTTTCCACATGCATTGGACTTGTGCCCTTTGCCTCCACACTTGTAGCATTCACCATTGAATGGTTGATCATCTCGTGTTTGTTTGCCACTTGGGGGCTGTTTTCCATGGGGACTAGTTGGCTTGAAGGGAAGCTTGGTTGTACTTGTGGAGCTTCCACTTGGTGTTGTTGGAGTAGTGGTTGGCGCTTGTTTGTAGGTGAAGTACGTCTTTGGCTTGTTGTACTTGATGTCCTCTTGCACTTGGCGCTCGGCCTTGGAAGCGATGTGCACAAGCTCAACCATGTTGTTGTACTTTTGGAACTCGGTGATGCGCTTGATAGGATGGTTCAAGCCATTAAGGAAGCGGGCCATTGTTTGCTCATCGCGTTCCTCAATGTTGGCACGGATCATGTTGAGCTCCATTTGCTTGAAATATTCTTCCACGGTCTTTGTTCCTTGACTAAGCGTTTGAAGCTTGTTGAAGAGGTCACGCGTGTAGTGCGAAGGAACAAAGCGGGATCTCATATGGGCCTTCATGTCTTGCCAAGTTGCAATTGGAGGCTCTTCTTTTGCTTCGCGAGCGAGTTGGACTTGTTCCCACCAAAGGTTGGCATACTCATCAAACTCGAGGGATGCCATGGCCATCATCTTCTCATTGCTATAATTGTGCATGCGGAAGATCTTGTCGACCTTGAGTTCCCAAGAGAGATATTCCTCGGGCTCATTGGAACCGGTGAACTTTGGCATAGTGAACTTGAGCTTGCCGAAAGTTTCTTCTCCATTGCGGTTCGGTTAAGTCGGTTGCCATGATTTGGGCGGTCATCATCATCATCATCCGAGCTCTCATGTCTTGCTTGGTGATTGTTGTGTTGCTCTTGAGGTTGTCGGTGCCGCGTTTGGTGGTGGAACTTGTAGTGGACGAGCTTGGGGAGCTTGCTCGTGTTGTTGTCGCGGTTGAGGACGAGGAGGAGGTTGGTGGTCCTCACGACGAGCTTGGGGAGCTTGCTCTTGTTCTTGTCGTGGGTGATGTCGAGGAGCATTGTCGTGCGCCCGGTGGCGAGGAGGACGTCGATCCGTATGCGCCATGGGCTGTTCTTCTTCGTGGTGTAGGGGAGGCTCGTCATGACCATTATGTTGGCGACGAGGACGCTCATGACGATGATGACGCCTTGGAGGATCTTCGAGTGCTTCACGTCGACGATGATCTGGTTCGTCCTCTTCGGAAGTTTCACTTGTTGATGAAGGAGCGTGTCGACGTCGATGGCCGTGGTGGTCTATGCGAGGTTGCTCTTGTTGAATCACCAGTGCCCTTGGTTGTGGTCGGTTTGCTTCACGTCTTGGAGGTCTTGCGGAGAGGTCACCATCATAGCTTGATGTCGGCGTGGCCGGAGATGGTACCACTTGCGAAGAGCTTATGGATTGAAGAACGGGTCCATCCGGTGCCTTGAAGCATGACGGCGAGGTGCACTTGTTTCACTTGATGAGTGCCGAGATGAGCTTGATTCATGGCGTGTCCTTGCGAGTCCATCGATGATGTGTTGGAGCTTCTCATCCGTTGAGGCGAGTGCACGCCAAGAGCTTCATTTTGATGCCGAGGTTGTGTTGCATGGCATGCATTTGTACGGACTTCTTCGAAGCGGTTGTCGATGTTCTTGAATTCCACACGGGCCTCGCTAAATTGTTCGTCTTGGCGCCGCTCGAGAGCTTCACAACGATAGTTGAATTCTCCACGGATCTTCCAATGGTCCCATCTTGTCATGAATTGGTTATCATCCTCTGGAGGTGGTGGTGGTTGGGATGGCTCTCCATGCCTGTCCATGATGCAAAGCCAACAATGGTTGTATATGGAGAGAAAGGGTGTGGAGAGTTAGCCTTTTACCTCACCTTTGAGATTATATCAAACCAATTGCCACACAAATGAGCGAAAAGCGTGCAAAGTGAAATGGCAAGAAACTCGAAAAGGCTTTTGGTGGAAGGTAAGGGTTGTGGAAAACCAAACGAAACTATCCAAGCAAAGGTTATTGTCCTACGTGGTAAAGAACCACAAATCAAAAGCAAAAGGATACGATCTACCAAAACACGGAAAACACACGTGGAGATAAAAGGGGTTAACGACTATGAAAATGAGCACAAAAGGTCCTAGCGAAGACTACGCCGGTTGTCGTGCCAACACAAGGAGAGACCACAACTCGTTTGCCAAAAGAGTGAAGCAATAGATTTGTGCACTTGCCGCGGAGCGCTCGTTCTTCTCTCTTTCGTGGCTTACAAGCTTGGTATTCTCTTTGTATTGGAAGACTATGTATCTTTTTTTTTTTTTTTTTTTTTGATTCTTTTTCCTTTTTCTCCCTTGCTATGCTACTATGTTAGCTTTTGTATTTGGCCTCACACTCTCACTTTCCGAAGGCAAGTGCACAATGCTTAGACAAACACAAAATGAGTTGCTCTCATAGGATAGATACACACCAAGGAAGATATGGGGCTGTCAAGGTGGTGCAAGTTATACCTTTGGTATTGTTGACGACTTGCGACCGTTGGTGGGAATGATGTTCGAGTTCGGTGTCGTGGAGCGAGATGACTTTGATGCGGAAGCTGTTGTGAAAATGTCGACAAACACGCGAAACACGAACAAGCGAGGTGGAAAAGGTCAGCGAACGAAAATGAGGCGGCAACGGGCGAGGAAGAACGGTCAGGTGCCAGAGGTCGTACCGCTTGCGACAACCGGTAGTACCGGTGAGCGGTAGTACCGCTTGTACTACCGGTAGTACCGGTCACTGGCGGTAGTACCGCTTGCACGGCCGGTAGTACCGCTTGGCACAGGACTGAAACTTGACGAACTTGCCAAAAACCTCAATTTCGTGGAAAAACTGACCGAGAGGCTTAGCTAGAAACAACAGGGGCGATAGATCGACTCCCAAAGCAACAGATCTATGGACCAAAACCACGAAAAACTCACCAAATCCAGAGATCGATCCGAAGGCAAATTGGGGCTCTTTTTGGTAGGTTTTTCGGTTTTAAGGCGGATAAAAGAAAAATTGGGGGGAAATTCGTGATCAACCGTGCTCTTGATACCAATATGTTATGGGGTAACCCTGGGGGTTGGCCCGATCTTTCACGAATTCCACGAGAAACGAGGGGAGCGAGGTGGTCGGGGGATGAAATCGATGAGGGCGATGAAAACCACGAACACACACACACCAAAACACGATACACGCCTACTCCTCACGCCGGTGGCAACCGGTCCAACATAATCCCTAGGATCGGTGTTGGGCGAAGCTCGCTCTCCACGCCAACAACGGGGGATGAGGTGCTTGGTGAGATCTTGACAACTTGGGACGAGACACCGAGATCCCAAGGCCTTGTACAACTTGAACGCACTTAAGCAAGATCCAAGAGGTGGGTGGATAATCCGGTGCTCCTTGGTAGGAGCATGAGACCAATAGATTTAAGTCCTCAAAGGGTTTCCTTAATATCTATTATTATCCAAGTCTAAACGTTTACAATAGAGGGTGGGGCTATATAGTCCAGCCACAAAACAGGGGTAGTTGAATGATAAGATAAATTATAAGTTGGGTTACAAGGCATGGGCGGCTGAAGCAATCGGTCGGCGGGACCGGTAGTACAGTCCGGCAACGGTAGTACCGGTGGTCACGGTAGTACCGCTTCGAGCGGTAGTACCGCTTGAGGCCTGGGCTTCCGTCGAGGCGTCGATGGCGGCGGTGAAGCGGTAGCAAGCCACCGGTAGTACCGGTTGTAGGACCGTAGTACCGCTAACCGAGGCGTGGTGGGGCGTCTGTGGCGGCGGTAGGGGCGGTGGGACCGCTTGGGCGGTAGTGCAGTCGTCAACCGTAGTACCGCTATGTCTGGCGGCGGTGGCTTCCTGCACTGATGATGCATGGGTTTGCGTGTGAAGTAGCAAGCCATCCAAGGGGTGTTGAAGTCACACAAGGAGAGGAGCGAGTTCACCTTAGTTTGAAGGAGCTTGGCTCGGCGCGAGTCATGGGTCCATTTGGGTAGCTCGTGGGAGTAGATGTAGTAGCGGTCGGAGGACGGCCGGCTCATCGCCCGCCTGAAGAGTACCGCTTGAGGGCCTGGAGCTTCCGTCGAAGGCGTCGATGGCAGCGGTAGGGGCGGTAGTACTGCCACCGGTAGTACCAGTTGAGACGGTAGTACCGCTTATGGGGCGTGAAGTAGTGCTTCTGTGGCGGTAGGAGGAGGCTTGGAGCGGTAGTACGGTCGTCCCAACCGGTACCGCTATGCGTCTGGCAATCCGGTGGCTTCTGCACTGATGATGCACAGAGTTTGCGTGTGAAGTAGCAAGCCATCCAAGGGGGTGTCGAAGTCACACAAGGAGAGGAGCGAGTTCACCTTAGTTTGAAGGAGTTTGGCTCGGGCGCGAGTCATGGGTCCACTTGGGTAGCCGTGGGAGTAGATGTAGTAGCGGTCGGAGAACGGGCTGCATCAGCTCCCCCCCCTTGGGAAAGAGTCGTCCTCGACACTTCAACCGTCACAACTTCCTCTTCGCCATGGTAGGGTGAGAGGTCCTTGACATTGAATGTCGAGCTCACAAGATACTTCGATGTTGGTATATCGATCACATAGGCGTTGTTGTTTATCCTTTTTAGCACCTTGAATGGTCCATCGCCTCGTGGCTTTAGCTTGGAGTCGCGTTCCTTGGGGAAGCGGTCTTTACTCAAGTGTATCCATACAAGGTCGCCCTCATCAAAGATCATTTCTTTCTTGGTTTTGTTTAGCCTTGATGCTTGGCGACGGACTTGTTTCTCGATAGTAGCTCGTGTGTCGTCATGGAGGTTCACCATTGCTTGGGCACGCTTGACAACGTCCATATTGGCACTTTCATGAAGTGGAAGTGGAAGGATATCGAGCGGTGAGGCTCGAATCCATAGACGATCATGAACGGGCTCCTCATGGTGGTGGAGTGCTTGGCGCGGTTGTAGGCGAACTCGGCGTGTGGAATGCATTCCTCCCAGTCTTTAAGGTTCTTCTTTATCAACACCCGGAGAAGTGTGCCAAGACTTCGATTGAATACCTCGGTTTGTCCATCGGTTTGAGGATGCGAGGCGGACGAGAAGAGGAGCTTGATGCCGAGCTTGGCCATGAGGGTCTTCCAGTAGCTCATGAATTTTACGTCACGGTCGGAGACGATTGTTCGTGGCACGCCGTGTAGCCGAATTATTTCCACGAAAACAAATTTGCGACATTTGAAGCATCATCGGTCTTATGGCACGGAATGAAATGTGCCATTTTTGAAAAGCGATCCACGACTACAAATATGGAATCGTGACCATGTTTAGATCTAGGCAAGCCTAATACAAAGTCCATGCTAATGTTCGACCAAGGTGCATGAGGAATAGGCAATGGCATATAAAGACCAAAGGGGTTGGACTTAGACTTAGCTTGGATACATGTAGTGCATCGTTGAACGTGGCGCTCCACGTCGCGCTTCATCTTTGGCCAAAAGTAGTGAGTGGAGAGCATGTCATATGTCTTGTCACGGCCAAAGTGACCCATAAGGCCTCCACCATGGGACTCTTGAAGAAGCAAAAGTTGGAGGGACGATTTCGGAATGCAAAGCTTGTTTTGTTTGAAAAGAAAACCCTTATGCAAATAGAAATCGTCAATCCCTTTGTCTATTGAACATTGTGCAAATATTGGTCCAAAGAAAGAATCGGACGCGTACAAAGATTTGATGTCCTCAAGACCCAAAACATTGACTTCTAGTCGTGTAAGAAGGCTTGTGGTTTTGCGAGACAAGGCGTCCGCCACCACATTTTCTTTGCCCTTCTTGTATTTTACAATGTAAGGAAAAGACTCCATAAACTCAACCCACTTTGCGTGCCTTTTACTCAAGTTGGCTTGGCCTTAAGGTACTTCAACGACTCATGGTGAATGGATTATAAATTCTTTGGGACAAAGATAGTGTTGCCACACTTGAAGAACACGAACCAAGGCAAAAAGTTCTTTGTCATAAATGGGATAATTGAGGCGTGCGCCATCAAGTTTCTCACTATGGTAAGCAATAGGACGCCCATTTTGTATAAGGACGCCACCAATGCCAATACCACTAGCGTCACATTCAATCTCAAAGGTTTTGTGAAATCAAGAATGCAAGAAGTGGTGCTTGTGAGCCTCCTTTGAGCTCATCAAAGCCTTTTGTTGTGCTTTTCCCCAAGCACGTGACATTCTTCTTGGTCAATTCGTTGAGGGGGCAAGCAATTGTGGAAAAATCTTTCACAAAGCGACGGTAAAAGCCAGCCAACCCATGAAAACTACGAAGTTCACTAACATTTGTAGGGGTGGGCCAATCTCGTATGTCCTTGACTTTTGATACATCAACTTCAATGCCATTAGAGGACACAACAAAACCAAGGAAAATCAGCTTGTCTCTTGCAAAAGTGCACTTGGGGAGGTTAGCATAAAGCTTTTCATGACGAAGGATTTGTAAGACCTCCTTAACATGAGTAACATGCTCCTCTAGTGACTTGCTATAGACAAGAATGTCATCAAAGTAAACAACTACTGATGTGGACATCCCTACTATTGATACAACCGTTGTACCTACAGCAACACACATACACGGACCCATCACAAGATCTCGTGCCAAACAACTGAACTATCAGGTACTTTCGTTTCTTGGAACTATTCCTTACATACATGAGAATATGATGCTGCCTAAATCAGATATGTTTCTTACTCTTAGGAATGATGGACCAAGCATGGATGAGAGGGACAAGCATTGGAGCATGGCCATGCATGGTGATGGCAGCAAGCATGTGATGATCCAAGAGAAGGCCACGGATGAAGATTTCAGAACTTTGAGGCCACCATAATGAAGAAAGCAGGCTTGGACGAAATATTCAAGATCAATACTTTACGAATTCGTCCATAGCATAATATGGTGTCATGACACCTTTATTTTGGGCCAGCCCATGTAATTTTCGCGGATTTTAATTAGCCACTTTTTAGAGTCCGTATTTGAGGGAAAAGGACTTTTAGGGTTGGATTCGTCACCACTTCCATGGCTGGCGAAACCCCACCTTTTCGCCTTAAATACGCCCATAGCCGAACCTTTAGACTCGGATTTTGTTTAGACATTAAGTTAGCCATAGTCGCAGCTGCGCCAAGGCTCGAGCGTCGCAGAGGCCTCTTGTACTTCGCACCTATACAGGATCCCACCTCTTTCTATAAAGCTTTCCTCTTAATCCGCAATATCTTGATTGCAATATTGGTTCTTACTTGTTCTCGATTTCATGTAGGAATTAAGACCCTCTGGTCGGTGATCGTGTTCACGCAGGATCGGTAACCTCGGAGATTGGCCTAGCGATTGCATTGGCGCTCGTGCTCGGCGTGTAGTCGGATCGTCAAGCCGAACTCCACCAAATCGATTATCGCCATCTCATCGAAAGATCGGACACCTTTGCCCTATCAAGTGGTATCGATTTCGGGTTGCTCGGTGAGATTTTACTTTTTCGTAGATTAGATCTGTTTTACCTATAACCCGAAAAGCCAAAAACACGTTAGAGTTTAGATCCATCCCATAACCAATCTCGCCTCGCATTATCTTTTCAGTTTTGCATTGTTGAATTTGTGTCTACATCGCGTCGAGTTCTGGTCTTAGTGTCTCGTCCCTTAGAGTTTCGAGTTCGATCATACTAGTCACCGCCACACGCCGATCACCGCCGCCATATACCCTGCCACCATATTCCGCGCCATATACCCCGCCACCATAAACCCTAATACTCCGCCACCGCCTTCCTCATGACACGAGATCCGATCTTTTTTTACTGTGGTACGAGTCCGAGTAGATTCTTTGTTTCCTCGTTATTTCTTTTGACTTTCCTTCTTTCTTTGTTTCCGTGTTCAGCTAAAGTCCGTGTCGAGCTAAGAGTCGGTCGTAAGTCCGGAAGAGCAAAAAAAAAAAAAAAAAAAAAAAATTCTGGCTAAGAGTCTGGAACCGCCTCCGAAAAAATTTTCTGGCTATACTATTTTTTCGACCCCGGGGATCACTTTTCTCCATCGGCCGTTATAGCGATATTTTTTGGCGCTGCGCTTTCGAACAAAATAAAAATTTGAAAAAAATTTTTGGGGCTAACCTCTTTAGACCCGTAGATCGATTCTAGACACTCGCCATCATAGTGATTTTCTCGGATCGCTTTTCGGTGCTATATCATCATGATGCTTGTTGTGTCGCATCGTGACATCGTTGTTGATCTAGGCTCGCGTCTCTAGTACGGTCTAGCCTAGGACCAAGACAAGCGTCGTTGAGCATTCTTTCAACTTTTGCATTCTTGTTTTGATAATTCGACCCTTTGCTAAGCCTTCCCAGAGCTCCACAGATACTCTCCACGTGCGGTGTTTCGACTCCTGGTAATCGCTTGGTTCAATCTCTGGACCCACTGATCCTCGTGGTTGCACATCGCCTTTTCCTGCTGTTTGGTAAGAACTTGTAAGAGCTTCGTATATTGCTTGACGAATTACGCGTGACTTCCACCATATTCCTGTAGTATATACCTGTGCTTTTAAGGACTAACCATGACAGATACTTCGCGGAATCCTGCCACCATGACGAACGAAGAACTACATGCCCACTTCTCCGCGCTCTTGGTCGATGGCTGAAGGCGTGGACACGCGCCTTGGGGAGTTTGACACCAAGCTCACCAACGCCGTGGACAAGATCGATGGACTCGAAATCCTTCAACGCCAAGCTTGACGTTCGGTTCAAGGAGCTTCGAACCGATTGCCCGCACACCGGCACCCACATGGTGCGGCACGCATTCCGATCACGGCTCGGGCTGCTGATACGGCTACCGCCGCACCCGGCTCTCTGCGGCCAGCGTTCCTCGGACTTCCGCGTGGTGCTGCTGCGACATTGGGGACGACGGCGTACTACTACGACCCGACGACGACGATGCATTTGACGAGGAGGTTGAACAACCTCCACGGTACTGCTGGTCGCCCCGACATTACTACCGCAACGCCGCCCAAGATGCGTCGATGATGATCATGTTGCAAAGCTTAAATTAAATATTCCATCTTTTGAGGGTAAATATAATCTGATGCATATCTTACATGGGAGATGGAAGTAGAACAACGTTTTGCATGCTTAAAATATCCCGAGAATATGCGTGTTAGTCTTTACATGTGAATTTACTAAATTTGCTTCCCTTTGGTGGTCCGAGTATTGTCGTTTAAATCCTACTACTATTCCTAGTACTTGGACTGCTTTAAAACTGCTATGCGTGTTCGCTTTGTTCCTCCCACTTATCAACGTGATTTACTAAAGAATCGACACGCTTAGAGCAAGGGAAAAATTCTGTAGAAGAGTATTATCGGGAATTGCAAACGGCGGGGATGGTTAGGTGTGGTCTTGTAGAATCTAATGAACAAATGCTTGCACGTTTCTTTGGTGGATTAAACAAGGACATTCAGCACATATTAGATTATAAGGAATATAATTCTATCACTCGTTTGTTTCATCTTGCTTGCAAAGTGAGCGTGAAGTGAGGATCGCCAAACCCCATGGAGGAGGACTAATAATTCTGCAGTCGCATCCACTTGGACATCCCGACAATCAGCGCCTCCTCGTGATTCGCCTCCACTACTACCACATCCAAGGCCACCACAAGATTTCCATTGCTCCTCCACCATCATCCAATGCTCCCTCGTAGTGCATCTTCTATGGCTTCCACGGGTAAGACTAAGGATATACAATGCCGCAAGTCTTTGGGGTTTTGGTCATATTGAGAGACTGCACAACACAACGTGTGATGATGGTGCGAGAAGATGGTGAATACGATTCGCGAGTGACTTCGATGAAGATACACTAGCCCTTATTTCGCTCGAGATGGAGACAATTCGATGATGATGAGCCGAGGTAATGGGGCTGAAGCTGGCCGATCAATACAAGAGTTTAATTACACAACGTGTGTTGAGTGTGCAATTGAGCAAATCTGAGCAAGATCAACGCCACAACCTGTTCCAAACACGTGGTGTTGTCAAGGAAAGAGCTATCGGATCATCATTGATGGAGGAGTTGTAATAATCGGCGGTGTTGACATGGTAGAGAAGCTTGCGCTTCCAACAAGACAACGCCCACATTCATACTACATCCAATGGTTTGAGAGTTCTCGAAGATCAAGGTAACAAGAGCATGCGCGTGCATTTTACTATTGGTACATATTCTGATTTTGTTGATTGTGATGTTGTACCTATGCAAGCTTGTTCTTTGTTACTTGGTAGACCATGGCAATTTGATAGAGAATCATTCATCATGGCAAAACTAACCACTATTCTCTTATGCATGATGGAAAGAAAATTGGTCTAAAACCTATGACTCGAACAGATTTTAAAAGATGATCTTGCTAGAGCTAGTAGAGCTAAAACGAGGAGAAAAATAAAAGTGAGAATCAGATTGTTCTGCAGATTTTATACCACCAAAGAACACTAAATCGATTCTACACATGCTCTTGAAATTCGTTTGAAGAGTCCATGTATGCTTGCAAATAAAATTGATATTCTTTGAACTAGATGTAAACAATACTCAATGTTATGCAATTGTCTGCAAAGAAGAGGTTTTGTTTTCATTTGAGGATATGCCTCCTTCTTTGCCACCTTGTTGCTAACCTTTTGCAGGAATATGAGGACGTATTTCCTTGAGTTGCCACCGGGACTACCTCCTATTAGAGGAATTGAGCATCAAATTGATCTAATTCCTAGTGCCACGTTGCCCAACCGCGCCATATAGAACCAATCGGAGGAGACAAAGGAGATACACGCCAAATTCAGGAACTACTCGAGAGATCATATTCGTGAGTCCCTTAGCCCTTGTCTTTGTTCCTATTATTTTGGTGCCTAAGAAAGATGGTTCTTCGCATGTGTCTTGATTGTAGAGCTATAAATAATATTACTATTCGATATCGTCATCCTATTCCACGTTTAGATGACATGCTTGATGAATTGAGTGGCTCTACCATGTTTTCTAAAGTTGATTTGCGTAGTGGTTACCACAGATTCGTATGAAATTAGGAGATGAATGGAAAACAGCATTTAAAACTAAGTTCGGTTTATATGAGTGGTTAGTAATGCCGTTTGGTTTAACTAATGCACCTAGCACTTTCATGAGATTAATGAGCGAAGTTTTACGTGCTTTCATTGGACGTTTTGTGGTAGTCTACTTTGATGATATTCGATTTATAGCAAATCTTTAGAGGAACATTTGGACCATTTACGTCTGTTTTCAATGCTTTACGTGATGCACGTTTGTTTGGTAACCTTGAGAAGTGCACCTTTTGCACCAATCGAGTTCGTTTCTTGGCTATGTTGTTACATCACAGGGGGTATTGAAGTGGATCCACCAAGATTGAAGCTATTGAGAATTGGCATGACCAAGACGGTCACACAAGTGAGGAGTTTTCTTGGCCTCGCTGGTTTTTATAGGCGCTTTGTCAAAGACTTTGGATCAATTGCCGCCGCCGAATGAGCTTACCAAGAAGGATGTGCCCTTTGTTTGGGGCGATGCACAACAACAGGCCTTCGTCATATTGAAAGATAAGCTAACACATGCTCCCTTACTCCAACTTCCTGATTTTACTAAGACTTTTGAGCTTGAATGTGATGCTAGTGGAATTGGTTTGGGAGGGGTGTTATTACAAGAGGGAAAACCTATTGCATATTTTAGTGAGAAATTGAGTGGGGCTAGTCTGAACTATTCTACTTATGATAAAGAATTATATGCGTTGGTTCGGACATTAGAAACTTGGCAACATTATCTATGGCCTAAGGAATTTGTTATTCATTCCGATCATGAATCTTTGAAGCATATTCGTAGTCAAGCTAAGTTGAATCGTCGTCATGCAAAGTGGGTTGAATTTATTGAGTCTTTTCCTTATGTTATCAAACACAAAAAGGGTAAAGATAATATTATTGCTGATGCTTTGTCGTTATACTTTGTTATCTCAACTTCACTTCAAAATATTTGGATTAGAAACTATTAAGGAACAATATGTGCATGATGCTGAATTTAAAGATGTGTTGCAGAATTGTAGAGATGGTAGAACTTGGAACAAGTTCGTCTTCAATGAAGGATTTGTGTTCGTGCTAACAAACTATGCATTCGAGATAGCTCTGTTGTCTTTTGTTATTACAGGAGGCGCATGGAGGAGGATTGATGGGACACTTTGGTGTCAAGAAGGCGGAGGATGTTCTTCTTTGCACACTTCTTTTGGCCACGTGTCGTCGAGATGTTGAGAGATTTGTGGCACGCACTACTTGTCAAAAAGCTAAGTCTCGCCTTAATCCACATGGTTTATATATGCCTCTTCCTGTTCCTAGTGTTCCTTGGGAGGATATTTCTATGGACTTTGTTTTGGGATTGCCACGAACACGAAGGGAGGGATAGTATTTTTTGTTGTGGATCGGTTCTCTAAGATGGCACACTTTATTCCTTGTCATAAAGCGGATGATCTGCGCATATTGCTGATTTGTTCTTCGTGAAATTGTTCGTTTGCATGGTGTGCCAAATACTATTGTCTCTGATCGTGATACTAAATTTCTTAGCCACTTTTGGAGATGTTTATGGGCTAAGTTGGGGACTAAATTGCTCTTTATTACTACATGTCATCCCCAAACCTATGGTCAAACTGAAGTAGTAAATAGAACTTTGTCTACTATGTTACGGGCTGTTTTAAAGAAGAACTTAAAATTGTGGGAAGAGTGTTTACCTCATATAGAATTTGCTTATAATCGTTCTTTTCATTCTACCACAAAGATGTGCCCATTTGAGATTGTGTATGGTTTTGTTCCTCGTGCACCTATTGATTTATTGCCTTTACCTTCTTGATTGCAACATAATTTGGATGCTACACAACGCTGAAATGATATTAAACTTGCATAAGACTACTAAAGATAACATTGAACACATGAATGCTAAGTATAAACTTCTTTGGGGATAAAGGGAGAAAGCATGTTGTGTTTGATGTTGGCGATCTTGTTTGGTTACATTTGCGTAAAGATCGTTTTCTGATTTACATAAGTCTAAGTTAATGCCACGTCTGCTGGTCCCTTTAAGGTGTTAGAAAATCAATGATAATGCATATAAACTTGAGTTGCTGCGCAGACTTTGGTGCAGTTAGTCCTACATTTAGCATTGCAGATTTGAAGCCTTACTTTGGCGAGGAAGATGAGATTGCGTCGAGGACGACTTCAATTTAAGAAGGGGAGCATGATGTGGACATCCCTACTATTGATACAACCGTTGTACCTGCAAGACACACATACGGACCCATCACAAGATCTCGTGCCAAACAACCGAACTATCGGTACTTTCGTTTCTTGGAACTATTCCTTACATACATGAGAATATGATCTTGCCTAAATCGGATATGTTTCTTACTCTTAGGAATGATGGACCAAGCATGGATGAGAGGGACAAGCATTGGAGCATGGCCATGCATGGTGATGGCGACAAGCATGTGATGATCCAAGAGAAGGCCACGGATGAAGATTTCAGAACTTTGAGGCCACCATAATGAAGAAAGAAGGCTTGGACGAAATATTCAAGATCAATACTTTACGAATTCGTCCATAGCATAATATGGTGTCGCGACACCTTTATTTTGGGCCAGGCCCATGTAATTTTCACGGATTTTAATTAGCCACTTTTTAGAGTCCGTATTTGAGGGAAAAGGACTTTTAGGGTTGGATTCGGTCACCACTTCCATGGCTGGCGAAACCCCACCTTTTCGCCGCCATACGCCATACGAACCTTTAGACTCGGATTTTGTTTAGACATTAAGTTAGCCATAGTCGCAACTTCGCCAAGGCTCGGCGTCAGAGGCCTCTTGTACTTCGCACCTATTCAGGATCCCACCTCTTTCAATAAAGCTTTCCTCTTAATCCGCAATATCTTGATTGCAATATTGGTTCTTACTTGTTCTCGATTTCGGTAGGAATTAAGACCCTCATTGGTCGGTGATCGTGTTCACGCAGGATCGGTAACCTCCAGGAGATTGGCCTAGCGATTGCATTGGCGCTCGTGCTCGCACGTGTAGTCGGATCGTCAAGCCCGAACTCCACCAAATCGATTATCGCCATCTCATCGAAAGATCGGACACCTTTGCCCTATCAACTACACTCTTTCCAATGAGTGACCGCAAAATATGGTTCATGAGGCGCATGAAGGTAGATGGGGCATTGGATAAGCCAAAAGGCATAACCAACCATTCATAGAGACCAAGCTTGGTCTTGAAGGCGGTTTTCCACTCATCACCTTCAGCCATGCGAATTTGATGGTAGCCACTACGAAGATCAATTTTCGAAAATATAGTGGCTCCACATAACTCATCAAGCATGTCATCAAGACGCGGTATAGGATGTCGATAACGCACGGTGATAGCATTGATTGAACGGGCGATCCATGCATAACCGCAACGTATCATCCGTTTTGGGACTAGGATCACGGAACCGCGCTTGGGCTAGTGCTTACTTGGATCAAACCTTTGGAGACGAGTTGGTTGATTTGACGCCGATCTCCTTTGTCTCTTCCGGTTTGTGCGACGCATGGCAGTTTGGTAGTGGTGCGCCGGGTATGAGGTCGATACGGTGCTCGATTCCACGAAGAGGAGGAAGGCCATGAGGAAGCTCTTCGGGAAATACATCTTGGAATTCCTGCAAAACATCCATCAAAGAAGGAGGAATATTTGTCAAGTCATTAGTTCCTTGCGCTAGTCCCTTGCATACGAGGACGTAGTGCAAGATGGATGGGTTGTTCCTCACTTCTCTCATCTCACTTTTGGTGGCAAAAAGAACACTCTTAGTTTTTCCACTCGAGTTTGGCTTGTAGCTCTCACTCACTATGGTGTGGTTCTCTCGCTCACCACTCTTCTCACAAGGTGTTTTTGCGTGTGCGCCTCGCTAAAGCCTTTGCATTGTCCGCAATTATTTGGCTAGGAGTCATTGGTTGCAACACACAAGTTTTATCAAGCCATTTGAAAGTGTAGGTGTTTGAGTGACCATTATGCAAAGCACACTTGTCATATTGCCACGGCCTTCCGAGCAACATGTGACAAACCGTCATTGGAACCACGTCACATTCCACCGTGTCCTTGTAGTGTCCAATGGAGAACGTCAAGGGCGGTGTGCTTGATCTTGACGGATCCTTGGTCACTTAGCCATTGGATATGGTAGGGGTGTCTATGTGGGTGAAGGGTGAGGTTGAGTTTCTCACACAATTCCGTGCTTGCGAGGTTGTGGCAACTTCCTCCATCGATGGCAACTTTGATGGACTTCCCATTGATGCCGGCACGAGTTTGGAAGATGTTCAAGCGTTGGTCTTCATTTTCATTGGCTTGGGTAGTCAAGACCCTTGTGACCACAAGCGATGGACTTGCGTCATGCTCACATACAAGAAGTTCTTGGTCCTCGTCCAAGTGTTGCCTTGCCATGGCTTCCTTGACCCTTGCATCAAACTCTTCTTCACTCAAGTATTCTTCATCGCCGTTGTCATGGATGAACAAAACTTTTTTGTTTCCACATGCATTGGACTTGTGCCCTTTGCCTCCACACTTGTAGCATTCACCATTGAATGGTTGATCATCCCGTGTTTGTTTGCCACTTGGGGGCTGTTTTCCTTGGGGAATATTTGGCTTGAAGGGAAGCTTGGTTGTACTTGTGGAGCTTCCACTTGGTGTTGTTGGAGTAGTGGTTGGCGCTTGCTTGTAGGTGAAGTACGTCTTTGGCTTGTTGTACTTGATGTCCTCTTGCACTTGGCGCTCGGCCTTGGATGCGATGTGCACAAGCTCAACCATGTTGTTGTACTTTTGGAACTCGGTGATGCGTTTGATGGGATGGTTCAAGCCATTGAGGAAGCGTGCCATTGTTTGCTCATCTCGCTCTTCAATGTTGGCACGGATCATGTTGAGCTCCATTTGCTTGAAGTACTCTTCCACGGTCTTTGTCCCTTGACTAAGCCTTTGAAGGTTGTTGAAGAGGTCACGCGTGTAGTGTGAAGGAACAAAGCGGGATCTCATATGAGCCTTCATATCTTGCCAAGTGGCGATTGGAGGCTCTTCTTTTGCTTCGCGAGCGAGTTGGACTTGTTCCCACCAAAGGTTGGCATACTCATCAAACTCGAGGGATGCCATGGCCATCATCTTCTCATTGCTATAATTGTGCATGCGGAAGATCTTGTCGACCTTGAGTTCCCAAGAGAGATATTCCTCGGGCTCATTGGAACCGGTGAACTTGGGCATGGTGAATTTGAGCTTGCCGAAAGTTTCTTCTCCATTGCGGTTCGGTTCGTCGGTTGCCATTATTTTGACGGTCATCATCATCATCCGAGCTCTCATGTCTTGCTTGGTGATTGTTGCGAAGCTCGCGTGGTTGAGGTGCCGCGTTTGGTGGAGGAACTTGTTGTTGACGACGAGCTTGGGGAGTCTCGTTTTCTTGTCGCGGATGCGAGGAGGAGGTTGATGGTCCTCACGACGAGCTTGGGGAGCTTGCTCTTGCTCTTGTCGTGGTTGATGGCGAGCATTAGCTTGCGCCATGTGGCGAGGAGGACGTCGAGCCGTATGCGCCATGGGCTGCGCTTCTTCTTGGTGTAGGGAGGCTCGTCATGACCATTATGTTGGCGGCGAGGACGCTCATGTCGATGATGGCGCTTGGAGGATCTTGAGTGCTTCACGTCGATGATGATCTTGTTCGTCCTCTTCGGAAGTTTCACTTGTTGTTGAAGGAGCGTGTCGGCGTCGATGGCGTGGTGGTCTATGCGAGGTTGCTCTTGTTGAATCACCGGTGCCCTTGGTTGTGGTCGGTTTGCTTCACGTCTTGGAGGTCTTGCGGAGAAGTCACCATCATAGCTTGATGTCGCGGCGTGGCGGAGATGGTACCACTGCGAAGAGCTTATGGATTGAAGAACGGGTCCATCCGGTGCCTTGAAGCGTGTGGCGAGGTGCACTTGTTTCACTTGATGAGTGCCGAGATGAGCTTGATTCGCGAGTGTGTCCTTGCGAGTCCATCGATGATGTGTTGGAGCTTCTCATCCGTTGAGGCGAGTGCACGGCCAAGAGCTTCATTTTGATGCCCGAGGTTGTGTTGCATGGCATGCATTTGCCACGGACTTCTTGAAGCGGTTGTCGATGTTCTTGAATTCCACGGGCCTCGCTAAATTGTTCATCTTGGCGCCGCTCGAGCTTCTAGCGATAGTTGAATTCTCCTCGGATCTTCCAATGGTCCCATCTTGTCATGAATTGGTTATCATCCTCTCGAGGTGGTGGTGGTTGGGATGGCTCTCCATGCCTGTCCATGATGCAAAGCCAACAATGGTTGTATATGGAGAGAAAGGGTGTGGAGAGTTAGCCTTTTACCTCACCTTGGAGATTATATCAAACCAATTGCCACACAAATGAGCGAAAAGCGTGCAAAGTGAAATGGCAAGAAACTCTCAAAGGCTTTTGGTGGAAGGTAAGGGTTGTGGAAAACCAAACGAAACGATCCAAGCCAAAGGTTATTGTCCTACGTGGTAAAGAACCAAAGATCAAAAACAAAAAGGATACGATCTACCAAAAACACGGAAAACACACACGTGGAGAAAACGGGGTTAGCACGACTATGAAAATGAGCACAAAAGGTCCTAACGAAGACTACGCTCATTGTCGTGCCAACACAAGGAGAGACCACAACTCGTTTGCCAAAAGAGGGTAAGCAATAGATTTGTGCACTTGGCAGCGCTCTTTCTTCTCTCTTTCTTGGCTTACAAGCTTGGTATTCTCTTTGTATTGGGGACTATGTATCTTTTTCTTTTTCTTTTGTTTTTTTTTGATTCTTTTCCTTTTCTCCCTTGCTATGCTACTATGTTAGCTTTTGTATTTGGCGTCAAACTCTCACTTTAGAAGGCAAGTGCACAATGCTTAGACAAACACAAAATGAGTTGCTCTCATAGGATAGATACACACAAAGGAAGATATTGGTCAAGGTGGTGCAAGTTATACCTTTGGTATTGTTGACGACTTGCAACCGTTGGTGGAAAGATGTTCGAGTGTCGCGTGTCGTTGAGCGGGATGACGTTGATGCGGAAGCTGTTGTGAAAATGGCGACAAACACGAACAAGCGAGGTGGAAAAGGTCGTGAACGAAATCGGCGTCAAAGGCGGGGAGCACGGGCGTGGCGGCGGTAGTACCATTGTAGCGGTAGTACGGTGAGCGGTAGTATCTGTACTACCGGTAGTACGGTAACTAAGCGGTAGTACCGCTTGCATCGTGAAGCACGCGAGGCACAGCCCGAACGAGGTGAACTTGCCAAAAACCCCAAATTCGTTGAAAACCGACCGAAAGGTGAGCTAGAAACAAGAGGGCTATAGATCGACTCCCAAAGCAACAGATCTATGGACCAAAACCACGAAAACTCACCAAATCCAGATCGATCCAGGCAAATTGGGCTCTTTTGGTAGGATTTTCGTTTTAAAACGGATAAAAGAAAAAATTGGAAATTCGTGATCAACCGTGCTCTTGATACCAATATGTTATGGGGTAACCACAGGGTTGGCCCGATCTTTCACGAATTCCACGAGGAACGAGGGGAAGAGAGGTGGTTGGGTATGAAATCGGGGAAGGCGATGAAAACCACGAACACACGCACACCAAAACACGATACACGCCTACTCCTCACGCTGGTGGCAACCGGTCCAACATAATCCTAGGATCGGTGTTGGTGAGCTCGCTCTCACGCCAACAACGGGGATGAGGTGCTTGGTGAGACCTTGACGACTTGGGGCGAGCAGAGAACCCAAGGCCTTGTACAACTTGAACGCACTAGGCAAGATCCAAGAGGGTGGATAATCCGGTGCTCCTTGGTAGGAGCATGAGACCAATAGATATAAGTCCTCAAAGGGTTTCCTTAATATCTATTATTATCCAAGTCTAGCGTTTACAATAGAGGTGGGGCTATATATAGTCCAGCCACAAAACAGGGGTAGTTTCGAATGGAGATAAATGATAGGTGGGGTTACAAGGCATGAGGCGAACTTAGGTGATCGAGGTCGCAGGGACCGGTACCGTCCGCAAGACAATCGGTGGTGGCAGGTAGTACCGCTTCCGGAGCGGTAGTACCGCTTGAGGGCCTGGAGCTTCCGTCGAAGGCGTCAGTGGCGAGCGGTAGGAGGCGGTAATGCCACCCGGTAGTACTGTTGCAGGACCGGTAGTACCGCTTGCTTCTGGGGCATGAAGTAGTGCTTCCTGTGGCGAACGGTAGGAGGAGGCGGTAGGACCGCTTGGAGCGGTAGTACCGGTCGTCCCAACCGGTAGTACCGCTTGCGTCTGGCAGCGACTGGTGGCTTCTTCGTACCTGATGATGCACAGAGTTTGCGTGTGAAGTAGCAAGCCATCCAAGGGGGTGTCGAAGTCACACAAGGAGAGGAGCGAGTTCACCTTAGTTTGAAGGAGTTTAGCTCGGGCGCGAGTCATGGGTCCACTTGGGTAGCTCGTGGGAGTAGATGTAGTAGCGGTCGGAGAACGGGCTGCATCACATAGCAAGGGAAAAAAAGAAAAGAAAAAGAATCAAACAAAAACAAGGAAAAGAAAAAGATAGAATAGGAAGTTACATAGTCTCCCTATACAAAGATAATACCAAGCTTGTAAGCCAACAAGAGAGAAGAAAGAGCGCACCGAGGCAAGTGCACAAATCTATTGTTTATCCTCTTTTGGCAAACAAGTTGTGGTCTCTCCTTGTGTTGGCACGACAACCGAGCGTAGTCTTCGTTAGGACCTTTTGTGCTCATTTTTCATAGTCGTGCTAACCCCGTTTTTCTCCACGTGTGTGTTTTCCGTGTTTTTGTAGATCATATCCTTTTGCTTTTGAACTTTGGCTCTTTACCACGTAGGACAATAACCTTTTGCTTGGATCGTTTCGTTTGGTTTTCCACAACCTTAACCCTCCACCAAAAGCCTTTGAGAGTTTCTTGCTATTTCACTTTGCACGCTTTTCGCTCATTTGTGTGGCAATTGGTTTGATATAATCCCCAAGGTGAGGTAAAAGGCTAACTCTCCACACCCTCTCTCTCCATATACAACCATTGTTGACTTAGCATCATGGACAGGCATGGAGAGCCATCCCAACCACCACCACCTCCGGAGGATGATAACCAATTCATGACAAGATGGGACCATCGGAAGATCCGAGGAGAATTCAACTCTCGTTGTGAAGCTCTCGAGCGGCGCCAAGATGAACAATTTAGCGAGGCCCGCGTGGAATTCAAGAACATCGACAACCGCTTCGAAGAAGTCCGTGGCCAAATGCATGCCATGCAACACAATCTCGGTCATCAAAATGAAGCTCTTGGTCGTGCACTCGCCTCAACGGATGAGAAGCTTCAACGCATCATTGATGGACTCGCAAGGCCACGCTCGTGCGCATCAAGCTCATCTCGACACTCCTCAAGTGAATCAAGTGCACCTCGCCGTCACGCTTCAAGGCATCGGGATGGACCCGTTCTTCAATCCATGAGCTCTTCGCAAGCGGTACCATCTCCGCGTCACGCCGCAACGTCAAGCTACGATGGTGACCTCTCCGCAAGACCTCCCAGGCGCGAAGCGAACCGGCCACAACCAAGGGCACTTGTGATTCAACAAGAGCAACCTCGCATGGACCACCAAGGCCATCGACGTCGACATGCCCCTTCAACAACAAGTGAAGCTTCCGAAGAGGACGAACAAGATCACCGTCGACGGGAAGCACTCGAAGATCCCCCAAGACGTCATCATCGACATGATCGTCCACGTCGGCAACATGATGGTCATGGCGAGCCTCCTCTACACCAAGAAGACGAAGAGCAGCCCATTGCGCATGAGGCTCGGCGTCCTCCTCGCCATAGGGCGCAAGACAATGCTCCTCGACATCAACCACGACAAGAACAAGAGCAAACTCCCCAAGCTCGTCGTGAGGACTATCAACCTCCCCCTCGTCCTCAACCGCGTCAACAAAACGAGAAAGCTCCCCAAGCTCGTCGTCACCAACAAGTTCCACCACCAAACGCGGCACCTCAACAACCGCAAGAGCAACGCAACAATCACCAAGCAAGATAAGAGAGCTCGGATGATGATGATGACCGTCCAAATCATGGCAACCGCCGTAACCGGAACCGCAATGGAGAAGAAACTTTTGGCAAGATCAAATTCACCATGCCCAAGTTCACCGGTTCCAATGAGCCCGAGGAATATCTCTCTTGGGAACTCAAGGTCGACAAGATCTTTCGCATGCACAATTATAGCAATGAGAAGATGATGGCCATGGCATCCCTCGAGTTTGATGAGTATGCCAATCTTTGGTGGGAACAAGTACAACTCGCTCGCGAAGCAAAAGAAGAGCCTCCAATCGCAACTTGGCAAGATATGAAGGCTCATATGAGATCTCGCTTTGTTCCTTCACACTACACGCGTGAACTCTTCAACAAGCTTCAAACGCTTAGTCAAGGGTCAAAGACCGTGGAAGAGTACTTCAAGCAAATGGAGCTCAACATGATCCGTGCCAACATCGAAGAGCGAGATGAACAAACAATGGCACGCTTCCTCAATGGCTTGAACCATCCTATCAAGCGCATCACCGAGTTCCAAAAGTACGACAACATGGTTGAGCTTGTGCACATCGCATCCAAGGCCGAGCGCCAAGTGCAAGAGGACATCAAGTACAACAAGCCAAAGACGTACTTCACCTACAAACAAGCGCCAACCACTACTCCAACAACACCAAGTGGAAGCTCCCCAAGTACAACCAAGCTTCCCTTCAAGCCAACTCTCCCTCAAGGAAAACAGCCCCCAAGTGGCAAAAACACAAGGGATGATCAACCATTCAATGGTGAATGCTACAAGTGTGGAGGCAAAGGGCACAAGTCGAATGCATGTGGAAACAAGAAAGTTTTGTTCATCCATGACAACGACGATGAAGAATACTTGAGTGAAGAAGAGTTTGATGCAAGGGTCAAGGAAGCCATGGCAAGGCAATACTTGGAAGAGGACCAAGAACTTCTTGTGTGTGAGCATGACGCAAGTCCATCGCTTGTGGTCACAAGGGTCTTGACTACCCAAGCCAATGAAAGTGAAGACCAACGCTCGAACATCTTCCAAACTCGTGCCGGCATCAATGGGAAGTCCATCAAAGTTATCATCGATGGTGGGAGTTGCCACAACCTTTGATAGGGCAAAGGTGTCCGATCTTTTGATGAGATGGCGATATTCGATTTGGTGGAGTTCGGGCTTGACGATCCGACTACACGTGCGAGCACGAGCGCCAATGCAATCGCTAGGCCAATCTCCTGGAGGTTACCGATCCTGCGTGAACACGATCGGCTGACGGTGAGGGTCTTAATTCCTACCTGAAATCGAGAACAAGTAAGAACCAATATTGCAATCAAGATATTGCGGATTAAGAGGAAAGCTTTATTGAAGAGGTGGGATCCTGAATAGGTGCGAAGTACAAGAGGCATCTGCGACGCTCGAGCCTTGGCGAAGTTGCGACTATGGCTAACTTAATGTCTAATCAAAATCCGAGTCTAGAGGTTCGGCTATGGGCGTATTTAAGGCGAAAAGGTGGGGTTTCGCCAGCCATGGAAGTGGTGGCGAATCCAACCCTAAAAGTCCTTTTCCTCAAATACGGACTCTAAAAAGTGGCTAATTAAAATCCTGCGAAAATTACATGGGCTGGCCCAAAATAAAAGGTGTCATGACACCATATTAAGCTATGGACGAATTCGTAAAGTATTGATCTTGAATATTTCGTCCAAGCCTTCTTTCTTCATTATGGTGGCCTCAAAGTTCTGAAATCTTCATATGTGGCCTTCTCTTGGATCATCACATGCTTGCTGCCATCTCCATGCATGGCCATGCTCCAATGCTTGTCCCTCTCATCCATGCTTGGTCCATCATACCTAAGAGTAAGAAATATATCTGATTTAGGCATCATCATATTCTCATGTATGTGAGGAATAGTTCCAAGAAACGAAAGTACCTGATAGTTAAGTTGTTTGTCACGAGATCTTGTGATGGGTCCTTGTATGTGTGTTGTTGTAGGTACAATGGTTGTATCAATAGTAGGGATGTCCACATCAACCTTGCAAGCATGGAATTGTGTGAGAAACTCAACCTCACCCTTCATCCACATAGACACCCCTACCATATCCAATGGCTAAGTGACCAAGGATCCGTCAAGATCAAGCACACCGTCTCGGTGACGTTCTCCATTGGGCACTACAAGGACACGGTGGAATGTGACGTGGTTCCAATGACGGTTTGTCACATGTTGCTCGGAAGACCGTGGCAATATGACAAGCGTGCTTTGCATAATGGTCACTCAAACACGTACACCTTCAAATGGCTTGATAAAACTTGTGTGCTGCAACCAATGACTCCTAGCCAAATAATTGCGGACAATGCAAAGGCTTTAGCGAGGGCGCAATACGCAAAATCACCTTGTGAGAAGAGTGGTGAGCGAGAGAACCACACCATAGTGAGTGAGAGCTACAAGCCAAACTCGAGTGGAAAAACTAAGAGTGTTCTTCTTGCCACCAAAAGTGAGATGAGAGAAGTGCGGAACAACCCATCCATCTTGCACTACGTCCTCGTATGCAAGGGACTAGCGCAAGGAACTAACGACTTGACAAATGTTCCTCCTTCTTTGATGGCTGTTTTGCAGGAATTCCAAGATGTATTTCGAAGAGCTTCCAGATGGTCTTCCTCCTCTTCGCGGAATCGAGCACGTGATCGACCTCATACCGGCGCACCACTACCAAACCGCGCGCATATTGCACAAACCGGAAGACGAAGGAGATCGGCGTCAAATCAACCAACTCGTCTCCAAAGGTTTGATCCAAGTAAGCACTAGCCCAAGCGCGGTTCCGTGATCCTAGTCCCGAAAGCGGATGATACGTTGCGGTTATGCATGGATGCCGTCAATCAATGCTATCACCGTGCGTTATCGACATCCTATACCGCGTCTTGATGACATGCTTGATGAGTTATGTGGAGCCACTATATTTTCGAAAATTGATCTTCGTAGTGGCTACCATCAAATTCGCATGGCTGAAGGTGATGAGTGGAAAACCGCCTTCAAGACCAAGCTTGGTCTCTATGAATGGTTGGTTATGCCTTTTGGCTTATCCAATGCCCCATCTACCTTCATGCGCCTCATGAACCATATTTTGCGATCTCTCATTGGAAAGAGTGTAGTTGTTTACTTTGATGACATTCTTATCTATAGCAAGTCACTAGAGGAGCATGTTACTCATGTTAAGGAGGTCTTACAAATCCTTCGTCATGAAAAGCTTTATGCTAACCTCCCCAAGTGCACTTTTGCAAGAGACAAGCTGATTATCCTTGGTTTTGTTGTGTCTTCTAATGGCATTGAAGTTGATGTCTCAAAAGTCAAGGACATACGAGATTGGCCCATCCCAACAAATGTTAGTGAACTTCGTAGTTTTCATGGGTTGGCCGGCTTTTACCGTCGCTTTGTGAAAGATTTTTCTAAAATTGCTTGCCCCCTCAACGAATTGACCAAGAAAAATGTCACGTTCGTTTGGGGAAAAGCACAACAAAAGTCGTTTGATGAGCTCAAAAAGAGGCTCACCGAAGCACCACTTCGTGCATTGCCAGATTTCACAAAAACCTTTGAGATTGAATGCGACGCTAGTGGTATTGGCATTGGTGGCGTCCTTATGCAAAATGGGCGTCCTATTGCTTACCATAGTGAGAAACTTGATGGCGCACGCCTCAATTATCCCATTTATGACATAGAACTTTTTGCCTTGGTTCGTGTTCTTCAAGTGTGGCAACACTATCTTTGGCCCAAAGAATTTATCATCCATTCCGACCATGAGTCGTTGAAGTACCTTAAGGGCCAATCCAACTTGAGTAAAAGGCACGCAAAGTGGGTTGAGTTTATGGAGTCTTTTCCTTACATTGTCAAATACAAGAAGGGCAAAGAAAATGTGGTAGCGGACGCCTTGTCTCGCAAAAACACAAGCCTTCTTACACGACTCGAAGTCAATGTCTTGGGTCTTGATGACATCAAATATTTGTACGAGTCCGACTCTTTCTTTGGACCAATATTTGCACAATGTTCAATATACAAAGGGATTGATGATTTCTATTTGCATAAGGGTTTTCTTTTCAAACAAAACAAGCTTTGCATTCCGAAATCGTCTCTCCAACTTTTGCTTCTTCAAGAGTCCCATGGTGGAGGCCTTATGGGTCACTTTGGCCGTGACAACACATACGACATGCTCTCCACTCATTACTTTTGGCCAAAGATGAAGCGCGACGTGGAGCGCCACGTTCAACGATGCACTACATGTATTCAAGCTAAGTCCAAGTCCAACCCCTTTGGTCTTTATATGCCATTACCTATTCCTGATGCACCTTGGTCGGACATTAGCATGGACTTTGTGTTAGGCTTGCCTAGATCGAAACATGGTCATGATTCCATATTTGTAGTCGTGGATCGCTTTTCAAAAATGGCACATTTCATTCCGTGCCATAAGACCGATGATGCTTCACATGTAGCAAATTTGTTTTTCAGGGAAGTAATTCGGCTACACGGCGTGCCAAGAACAATCGTCTCCGACCGCGACGTAAAATTCATGAGCTACTTCTGGAAGACCCTCATGGCCAAGCTCGGCATCAAGCTCCTCTTCTCGTCCGCCTCGCATCCTCAAACCGATGGACAAACCGAGGTCGTCAATCGAAGTCTTGGCACACTTCTCCGGGTGTTGATAAAGAAGAACCTTAAAGACTGGGAGGAATGCATTCCACACGCCGAGTTCGCCTACAATCGCGCCAAGCACTCCACCACCATGAGGAGCCCGTTCATGATCGTCTATGGCTTCGAGCCTCTCACCGCGCTCGATATCCTTCCACTTCCACTTCATGAACGTGCCAATATGGACGTTGTCAAGCGTGCCCAAGCAATGATGAAACTCCATGAAGACACACGAGCTACTATCGAGCAACAAGTCCTTCGCCAAGCATCAAGGCTAAACAAGGCCAAGAAAGAGATGATCTTTGATGAGGGCGACCTTGTATGGATACACTTGAGTAAAGACCGCTTCCCCAAGGAGCGACTCAAGCTAAAGCCACGAGGCGATGGACCATTCAAGGTGCTAAAGAGGATCAACAACAACGCCTATGTGATCGATATACCAACATCGAAGTATCTTGTGAGCTCGACATTCAATGTCAAGGACCTCTCACCCTACCATGGCGAAGAGGAAGTTGTGACGGTTGAAGAGTCGAGGACGACTCTTTCCCAAGGGGGGGAGCTGATGCAGCCCGTCCTCCGACCGCTACTACATCTACTCCCACGAGCTACCCAAGTGGACCCATGACTCGCGCCCGAGCCAAACTCCTTCAAACTAAGGTGAACTCGCTCCTCTCCTTGTGTGACTTAGACACCCCCTTGGATGGCTTGCTACTTCACGCAAACTCTGCATCATCAGTGCGAAGAAGCCACCGATGTTGCCAGACGAAGCGGTACTACTTGGTTGGTACGACCCGGTACTACCGCTCAAGCGGTCCCCGCCTCCTCCTACCGCCGCCACAGAAGCACTACTCCGCCCGAAGCAGCGGTACTACGGTCCTAAGCACGGTACTACCGGTGGCAGTACCGCCTCCTACCTCTCGCCATAGGCGCCCGACGGAAGCTCAGCCCTCAGCGGTACTACAGCTCGGAGCAGTACTAGGTTACCACCGGTACCTGGTTGCCTTGGGACAGTACTACCGGTCTGCTGACTCGATCGCCTAAGTTCGGCCCTGTGCCTTGTAACCCAACCTATCATTTATCTTTTCATTCCGAAACTACCCCTCTATTGTAAACGCTTAGACTTGGATAATAATAGATATTAAGGAAACCCTTTGAGGACTTATATCTATTGGTCTCATGCTCCTACCAAGGAGCACCGGATTATCCACCCCCCCTCTTGGATCTTGCCTAGTGCGTTCAAGTTGTACAAGGCCTTGGGTTCTCGGTTTCTCGCCCCCAAGTCGTCAAGGTCTCACCAAGCACCTCATCCCCCGTTGTTGGCGTGGAGAGCGAGCTTCGCTCAACACCGATCCTAGGGATTATGTTGGACCGGTTGCCACCGGCGTGAGGAGGAGGCGTGTATCGTGTTTTGGTGTGTGTGTGTTCGTGGTTTTCTTCGCCTTTCCCCGATTTCATACCCGACCACCTCTTTTCCCCCTCGTTGCTCGTGGAATTCGTGAAAGATCGGGCCAACCCCAGGGTTACCCCCTAACACGTTCGGTCTCACCATCGAGCCTGTAAAAGGAGACGACCCCCAGCCGAATTGAGCACACCATCTCACTCCCCTCTCCTCACCGATTGTTCCACCCTGTTCCCGGAGCAAGGCGAGCATCGCGTCGCCGGAATTTGGTCGGAGCAGGCCGCCTCTAGAGAAGAAGGGCGCCGTCGATTTCGTCCACCCCAGGAGAAGTTGCCGGTACCAGGAGGTTCGCCGTCGTCGACTTCGTCATTCGCCCGCCTCGCTGACCCTCGCTTTAGCCCCGTGAGCCCCCGACGACCCCCACCTGCCGTGTTAGGTTTCTGTCTCGCCGGCGCAGCCCGACGTGGACGATGAGTAACGGCCGTTCGATTAGACTTAGATCGTGCGGATGAGATTGCCCCGTACCGCTTCGCGTTTAAAGAGCCACTGACTGGTGGAACCCCCCTGTCAGTTGAGCCCCGTGACGCGGAGTGACACTGGGCCGGCCCGTTAACAGTTCCCGCGCAGCCCAGTCATTTGAATTTAACTTTTTTCCATTTTAATTCAAACACATATCTGTACCTAGTTTCAAAAATCAACCCAGCTCGATTCAGTAAACCAAATTGAATGAAACTAATTTTTTTAGAAAGGTCTTGAAATGCTGAATCCAAGCCTGTTGGATTCAAATCATTTGAATCTATAGATCAACCTTGGTAAAAATAACAAGGCAGAGCCTTTTCTGCATTCAAACATTTTTCAAATTTAAACCATAATTGCTTTTGAGTTGATTCTAACTCTCAAAAATCACATTTGATCATACCTTTCAGAATATATAAAAACATTTGGGTTTACTTACAGAAATATTGTTCAAGTAATAAAAGAATGCCACATAGGCATTTCTAGTCACTTTATTTAAGTAAAATAAAAGGTTAAACCTTATTAAATTGTGACACCACTTTAAATCACATTCCCATGGACTAAAATATGTGGTGATGACATGTGTCAACATGATCCCATGTTTGGTTTGGAGAATATTAAATCTTAAGTAGTTTTTCAATGAGTAGAAATTACTTTTCTAAAAATAAAAGGAATTAAACCAAGCTTTAATCTTGTAATGTTAGTGATGATGCTAGATCATCTATAGGACCTTTTTGTGTGATGATTGAAATTAGTTAAGTATTGTTTGGTGATTGTCTACCTCGTATTTATTTATAGACGCTAGTACCGACCAAGGATACGAGGAAGAAGGAGGATACTACGAAGAAGAAGCTGAGGAGAACTTCAACCACTGCTCTGCACAAGGAAAGCTAACACTTGCAATTTAGCAAGCTTATACGGATATTTGTGCAAGCTAACACTTGCAAGATACTTTACCTATGCAAGCCTAATACTTCTAGTTGAATGTGCAAGCAAATACTTGCTTGTTACCATGCCAACTATATGCCTTAAGCATATATGATCATAACCACTTGATAAACCAATCCTAGTTTTACTTGAAAGCTTTATACTTTATTTCTTTATCAAAGCTATTACTTAGAGTTTACTTAAGTGAATTGTAGATACTAGAAAGATAATTGAAGGTTGTATAAAGAGCATAAAATTTGGCCTAAGCTAGATAATCTTTATGTCATCCTAAGGCATGAGATTGAACTTAGTTAAAATCCACTAGTTTACCACCCCTCATTAGTACTTACCCCCACTTGTAGATGCTAGTGCTAAGCATAAAACCTGATCAACTTAGATGGGAATACTTGGTGGAAAAATGGTTATGAAAACCTTGGAATGATGGATCATTCTATTGAGATGTTTTGGACATGTGTTTCCGAACACCAGAGGATTTATGGTGATGAAAATGTTGAGGCATGAGCCTTAGCCCTTTATAAAACTGATGGTTGTCTAGATGCGATACCATTCCAATTTTACCGTACAACCACAATACCCGAGAATTGGGTAGGGCTTGACCGGAAACTTATATACCTTACTATTAGTTCCCTCATGGCCAAGGTCTGAGCTGAGGCTACCTTGTGAAGATTGTCCACCTGTGTAGTACCCAAGATGACAGTTGGTCATGGTTGGGAGGCCAAACTCACAGGAGAGGTGCTTATACTAGGGTGTGTAATTGAAAGGTTAGGATTGATTATCCGCATACTGAGTATGGTGAATTCAGGATTTGTTCCTGAGGGATGTATCGAATGTTGTGGTGAAAGTGTACAATCTCTACAGAGTGTCAAACTATTCGAATAGCCGCGTCCGTGGTTATGGACAGTTGGAGTGGCCATACTGTTCCCTCGTCAGATTGTTTTCAAAATGACTTGTGAAATGAATTGAGACTTTGACTTGACCACAACAGAGTTGTGGCATGAGATACAAGTTCCCACTTAGGTGTTATAAAACCTCAACTAGCATTCGTTGTTTCTGAACTTAGTAGATGTAAATCTGGCTTTTTGCAAAACAACCCTAGAGCTTAGTGTCCTACTATAAAAACTCCCCTTCACTTGTTAGTATTAGTTTGCGAGTACTTAAATAGTACTCATGGCTTTGTCCCTAGCTATTCCCGTGGCCAGACTATGAAGAGGAGTACCTGGAGGATGGACCCCAGGAAGGTTACGACAACTAGGATCATCTCCCATCGTCAGCATTGCCTGTGACCCCGAAGATGGAGCTTCGCCTACGCTACCGTTATTATTACGTATTTCCGCTGCTTGAGTTGTATTAAGAACTGGATCATGATATCCTTATTTGTGTAAGACCTTATGTATGGTTTGTAATGGATGATGTACTGTGGTATCCAATTATGTTATGTCTCGCAAAAATGGTAATCCTGGGATTGCGATGTATGGCATAACAGGCATCTGGGATTAAAAACCCGGGTGTTGACAAGTTGGTATCAGAGCCATCCTGACCATAGGAGACCCTAGTTAGACTGGATGTTTGGAATCAAAAACTTAGTTTCAAAACCAAAGGAAGAAAATATTTACAAAAACTTATTCCCATTCTTATCACCTTGATTATTTTATAAAAAATCATGTTCCTCAAAAAGTCTTGCAAAATACATAAAATTTGACACACTTGATCACTGTACTAACTTACTCATCTTATATTCTTTTAGATGGACGTGAAGTACAGCAAGTTTTACCATTTGGGGAATGGAGGCGACCTTATCTTTGAGAGGGATTTGGACCAGCTTTCGGAACTTATGGAGCGTCCGCACCCCGAGTTCTTCGGAGCTGAGCTCAATGATCAAGGAGGAGAAGATCTGCAATGGCTAATTGTTGCAAGTCTCCGAGGAAAGATTGAACCTCCCACTGCTGAGGGAATTCACTTCACCTTAAGAGAGAACAACTGGCTCGATGGACTTGCTAGGGCCATGCAGGAAGCTCTTGCCCGTCTATGCGGACAAAGTATCAATCAGATCAAGAGTACCCGCTTTGAATTTTGCCCAAGGCGTGATGCTAATGGACAACCACTGGAATCCCCATACCACCACGAGCTGAAGACCCAATTGGACCACCTTAGCTTCATGATGTACGATCGTCAGCAGGAGTTGGAAAATTGTCGTGACTACTCCAACCACAAGTCCGCCATTATCAAGATGAAGGATCAGACCATCGCCCTGTTAGCAAAGGATCGCAAGTCTCGCCGCCGTCAGCTCGACAAGAAGGAGCGCATCATTGCCCGTCTTCGCCACCGTATCTCGTCTTTGGAGGATACCATCCACGAGAGAGACATGCAGTTGGAAGAAAGGGAGAATGCCGGAGAGGATCTTCGTGGAGACCCCTACTCCTATCTCAACGATGATGATGATTTTCTGGAAGATCAGGCTATGGATTTCTTCACCGATGACGAGGATTTCGCCTTCATCAATGACGACGACGATGATGAGGATGACGACTACACCGACTCCGAGGAGTAGTAGCACTTGAGCACTAGCGTAGTGAGTAGTATTCGGTCCCACTGTATCGTAGTTTCCAGAATGGTTCTTAAAACCATCTGTTTACCTTTGTTGTGGTGTGTGTTTGTATCGTGTGCTATGAATGAATGAATGAATGAATGAATGAATGAATGAATGAAAAGCAAGTTGCTAGAAAAGGCTGAGTCAAACTTTAAAAACTTATCAAAATCCCAAAACCTTAGAAGTTTCCCTCTTTTCTCATGATCTATCTCAATCTTCAGATGCCACGCGGAGGAAGTGGTTCATCCCCGGACCTGATGTTGCAGATCCTGCAAATGTTGGTTTCTGACCGCGAAGCTGAAAGAGCCGAACGTCAAGCCAACTTAAACACCCTTCAACAGATAGCTCAGCTAGCCCACAACAATCAAGGCCACGGAAACCAGGACAACCATGGATCTAAGCTCAAGAATTTCCAGAACACCAACCCACATGTTTTCACTAAGTCGAAAGATCCCTTAGATGCCGATGATTGGCTGTAAACCATGGAAAATAACCTAGAAGTCGCCGGAGTGGAAGCCAACGAGAAAGTTCTGTTCGCCACCCATTATCTGGCCGGAGATGCCAGAGCATGGTGGAACAGTGTTCGTGCCATGACCAGAGGACAGATGATGACCTGGGAGGAATTCAAAGTCAAGTTCAGCAGAACCCATGTGCCACCAGGTTTGATCAAGAGGATGAGAGATGAGTTCAGAGAACTGAAGCAAGGAAGGATGACCGTAGTGGAATACCGTGAAAAATTCTTTTCATTAGCTAGCTATGCCCCGGATAAGATCGACACCGAAGCCAAGAAGAAAGAAAGATTCCTGAATGGTCTGCACGATGAGATGCAGACTGTGTTAATCAATATCCCCTTTGCTGATATTGAAGCTCTTGTCGACTCTGCCATCCAGATGGAAGGAAAGATCAACCAAGCCAATGAGAACCGCAAGCGTCGCATGATGCATCAACCAGGAACCCATCAGACCCCAATGTAACGCCCTAACCCATCTCCAGGATTTGCCCCGAAAACCAACAGACCCCCGATGAACCATCCGACCTATCCCAACCGTGGAAACCCTAGGCCCGGAGGAAATCTGTAAGATTCCCAACCTTTAATAAGGTAGAGATCCCTGTGTTTACAATGCTAGTCCCTGGATCAATAGCTAGCATCCACAGTTAAGATGTAATATCAAGAAACAAAGGTCATAATACAACTTATAACCAGCAGTAAAATAATTCATTACATCTTACATAGCTCATTTGGCTATCACATTACAATGCAGCAGAATATCTATATAGCATGGAGTCCTTCAACTTCAAAGTGCCATAGGCAGTCATGTTGGTTGTAGACTTGTAATCCTATTCAACACACTTCACTAACATCAAACAAACCTGCAACATAATAAGTTGCAGCCACAAGGGTCAATACATTTGAATTGTATTGGCAAGTTTCACTACTATGTAGAAATAAGGGGATCCTATCAATACATGCATATTTGGATAAGTAGGGTTTAGGCTCATTTGCAGAAAGCAATATAGTTCTATCCTATCTTTTCAAAATAGTTTTGATCTTTTGACAATCTTTGTGAACTCCTTGGAAAAAACTCCAAGTGCTTCTATTCCCTTGTTGACACCATCAAGTTTTACTTTGAGAAATTGGAATGTCGAGATCTTCCATAGCTTCAGGCCTTAGTTGCTCAGAGTTTTTCATAACCGGGGACACGGCTAAGTACTTAGAATTTGATCTTCTGCAGAAGTTGTACACTTTACCCACATGACACAATCTCGTCTTGATGCCACCAGTGGCCGTTGGATAAGTACTCACCAAAATGGAGTACTGGCAGATCGAGAATGTGACAAAGTCTTTCCATAGGAGTCCTCCCAATACACAAAGCTAGCTTGTCAACCAGGCACCAATGTAGGGTTATATTTCCCATACACAATTCTAGTTAACCTGAAGATGACAATGCATGGGTCTTCCACTATGTAGTTGACTAAGCCAGAGCCCATTTAGCATGTGGTTATACACGGAAGCCACTGTACGAGAAACATGTTCAATCTCTAAGTCCCTGGGTGGTTTTCTTCTACTGCATATACAAAAAGATAGCCATATAACATGGTTCCTTTTGTTGCCACCTTGTCCAACCTTGAGTATCCTTTTCCACCCAGGTGGTTCATTGAGTAACTACAATGTTTTCACTAAGGAAGATATAAGGATAACCTAATAGGATTTAGCATAGTATAAAATATGGTAATCCTTATCATGCATGTTACAAAAATCCACTAAGTGTAATGAAAATAGTAGGACTTGGATGATAGTGTCACTTGCCTTTTTAGTAGAGAATGTTGGTTCACTTCTTGATCTTGCAAATATCACACTCTTCTAACATCACTACAATTCAATCAAGCAAACACAAATTCAACTAGCATTCAAACAATTTAACACACATAAAATAATAGAAACAAGGCAATGCATGCAAGCATGCAAAAGATGGTTTTATTTAGAAAAGTGGTTTCTATTAGGCTCTAAACATTTTAAAGCTCAAAGTGGTCATTTACTAAAGTGGTAAAACCATTTGCAAAAGGTTTCATCTCATAAACCAAATATTATGCTAAGGTGATATTTTTTGTTGAAAATATCTTTTAGCAAAGTAATAACTTTGTATGGTTCATCAAATAAGTTTTTAATTCACAAAACTTGGTGTTTAGGGTCGGAAGGTTTGAATCAAAACATTTCCCAAAGGCTTTACTCAAAAATCTTTTCTACACCATATTCAATAATTTTATTTAGCTAGAAATGTGCTAATTGGTCGTCCTTTGGACAAGATGTGCATGTTTCTTTCGTTAAGCACAATTAGGGGGAAAATTGGAGGAGGGCTCAATTCAATAATGAATGTTGGGTGATGCTAGTTGGTCCTCCTTTGGACCACTGGCATACTGAGGATCTGAATGCGGTCTTTGCTGATATTGGGAAGGTCCTTTTATGGGAGAGGGACCCGGACCAAAAAGGAAGGATTCTTGCGAAGATTCGTGTTACTGATGATGTAGCCCGACCTACGGTCGTTACCACATCTAGGTCTCCAACTTACGCCAAGTCGTCATGGACTCCATAGGTGAATCCGTTCCTCTATGCGAGCCCCCTTCCTACCCTATTGAATGGTATGCTACTTCATACTCCGTCACATATGCATGTTAGGTTCACACCGACTAGTACGGAGGCAAGGGAGGAAGCCCGGAACATCAAGCCCGACAAGACGGAGGCTTGGAAGAGGAGACGGAAGAAGATAGACCGCCAAATGCTCTCTGTCTCCAGCGGTACTACCGGATCTGGCCGTATTACCGCGGTACCACTACTACCGCCCATACTGACGACGCCAGAAGTCCGGGGCAAGCGGTACTACCAGTTCTGGACCCGGTACTACCGGTCAGCAGTACTACCGGACCCAAGCCCGGTACTACCAGTCTTCTGTGCCTGCGCGCACCTGTTGGGCCTTCGGCCCATGTACCCCTCTAGCTCGTCCAAACCCTAGTTTTATCCCTAAACTACCCCTGTTTATGTGGTTGGCCTATAAATAGAGCCCCCACCCCTCATGTATCCCTTAGGCATAGATGATAGACTAAATACAACCCCCATTGTGGAATCTCTAGTTTTTCCTCATCCCCTTTACCAAGGGGACCGACTATCGTCACCAACCTCGATTGGACTTTGCATCACGCATCCATCGTTGAACAAGGCCTTGGAGTTCGATGTCTCGTCTCCAAGTTGTCAAGACCCTCCCCAAGGTGTTCTTCCCTCTCCGATGTGGATTTGAGGGAGCACGTTGACCGATCTTTCCTTGCGAGGATTCTATCGGACCGGTGGCCGCCGTTCGGGAGCAATCGGCCTTGTATCGTGTGAGTTTTGCGTGTGTTCATCGTGTTCTTCGCGAGGTGTGTGTTCGCTTCCGCTACCTTCTCCCTTTCCCCTCGCTTTCCCATCGATTTGACCACGAGATCCGTGAAGATCGGGCACCCAAGAGGTTAACCCCTCCATCATCTGGTATCAGCAGCTTTTGGTTGCCATGGATTTCTCATCGATTTGGTCTTTTCCCCATAAATTCGAAAATTCCACCAAAAATAGCCCCAATTCGTGTTTTGGATCGATCTGTGATTTGAGTGCGTTTTGGTAGGTTTTGATCCGTGGATTACTTGCTAAACTTGTTGATCTACCTTCCTTTGCGTTCCCATAGCCTAATTAGTTGATTTCCCCCGTCGATTTGGTGTTTTTCTTGAAGATTTTCCGCCCAAATCGCCCCAAAATCGCGAAAACACGTCAGATCTGGGCGTCTCTGTCTCCAGCGGTACTACCGCTCAAAATATCCGTTACTACCGCCCATCGGTACTACCGCTCCCAGAATCCGGTACTACCGCCCAGTACAAAAAAAAAAACAGATTCCCAGATTTCAGCCTCTCACCGTTTTGAGCATAACTTTTGCATTCGAACTCGGATTTTGGTGTTATTTAGCTCGTTTCGAAGAGGAGAAGGATCTCTACATCATCATCCACATTGTTCATGCTATCTACTCCATCCAAACTCCGTGAGCAAGGCGGAATCCAACAATAAAGGGTGAAGATCGTCGACGAAAGGTATAAACATTCTGCGACTTCTCCCCACTTGCATTCCTTTGTGAACCCCACTATCTTTGCGAGCAAAAAACACCTATTGAGACTAGTTCCTCTTATGATTGCTTGGGCTATGCACATTTGATACCTTGTAGAATTCCGAGCAAACATTGTGAGCGCTATCTCATATAGTTATCTTGTATAGTTGTTGGCACAAGGAAGAGGCAAGTGAAAAATACAAGAAATAAAAATAAAAAGAGAAAAAAATAGAAAAAAGGAAAAGAGAAAAAGAAAGAGATATACATGTGCCTCATAGAATAGGAAGCGCAAGCTCGATGAACATCATATAGGTGGTACTTATTGTGCATATCTTGTAGCCCACCAATTTTGTGCAATCGAACTAGCGTCTCTCCTTGTACTTGTGTGACACGAGCTTATAGTCTTCGCTAGGTAAACATTTGGTTCTTAGCTCACTTTCTCCGTCGCACAAGTCCCATTTATCCCACCATGTGTGTTTCCTTGTACATATTTCCTATCTTGTGGATTGACTTGTTTGCTTTGTGATCATTGTGGTTCTTTACTTGCCATTACAATATCTTGATTTCGGATTGTTTCTTGACATGCCACTTTCCATACCTATCCACCATAGGCCTTGTGTGTGTGTGTTTTTTGGTTAGTAGTTGGTTTTGGTGTTCCGCGTGAACTTCACTTTGCTTGGTTTATTGCTCTCAAGTGTGGCCACTTGCATGATACGATCTTCCAAGGTAAAGTAAGGTTTGACGTTGTATCCCTAACTCCCACTACCACTTCCATATACACCGCTTGGTCTTGTGCATCATGTCTAGGGACTCCGGAACCGAGGATGATATCTATGAAGAATCCATGATGAGCCACCATGACTACGACTCCACAAGTATAGAGGACATGACGGAGCACTACACCTACGACGACTCCACATGCATGGAAGACATGGAGCTCTACGTCGACAATGGCTCCTCATGCATGGAGACTATGGAGCACTACACCGACAATGGCTCCACATGCTTGGGTGATATGGAGTACTACACCAACAATTACTCCCCAAGCATGGATGACTTCGAGTGCGACATCGACGACGCCTCGCCAAGCATGGAGGACACGGAGAACTTCATCGAGTTTGATGGCTCCTCCATGAGCCATGAAGAATTCCTCCACCGCGTGGAGATGGAAGCCTACTACGCCAAGCAAGAGGAGGCGCATCATCAAGATTCCATGACCTTCAAGGCCAAGCGTGCCACACCAAAGGGCACCACCTACTTCGATGATCCACCTCCAAGGCGACAAGTGCCACCACCTAGATGGCGTAAAGCGCCACCATCTCCAAGGCGCCAAGCTCCATCACCTCCAAGGCGTCAAGCTCCACCATCTCCAAGGCGCGAAGCTACATCACCTCCAAGGCGCCAAGCTCCAACTCCTATCCAAACAAGAGTGGAGTCCAAACATCATATGCATCAAGAGGCGCCAAGAAAAAAGACTCTTCATCGACAAACATCCTCTCATGCGCATCGCCACCATAAAGAGGATACAAGACATCGTCAAAGGCATCTTCGCCATAAAGACGAAGAATTCATGATGAGCACCAACCATAATGCTCAAGAAAGCTCAAGAAGGCACCACAAGCACAAGAAGAGTGCCAAGACAAATGATCACCGTCGTGAGTGTCATGTGGACGACCAAGTGCGCCACCTACATCAACCATCGGCAAGGCACACCATTGACCTCCATCGACACCATCATAGGGCACCTTCAACTACTCGTGCCACCACCAAAATGGCACCAAGAGCAAGCTTTCCTCCACGCCATCAAGCTTCAACGCCTACGCTTGACTTCCACGACCTCGCGAACGAGGAAAATGTAAACCTCTACTTCGCCAAGTTGGATAGCATAAGCCTACCTCCACCACTACTACGAGATGGCCACAAGACGGTCGAGCATGGGATTTTCCCTTCGACCATGGAGGAGAGCGATGATGCCCATCTTATGGCATCCAACTTTGAAGGCGACAAGGTCAAGAATGGTGAGCATGGGATTTTCCCGTCACCAAAGGAGGCGTATGGAGTTGAGGAAACCGAGCCTATCCCCATATGCTTGAGTGATGATGTGGTACCAATCCCATGTGAGTATGAGAGCCACTTAGCCCACTTGACTGAGAACAAGAGTGAGATGAGTGACTCCACCTTATGTGAGATTGAGTGCTTCCACTTGGAGGGCATGAGCGATACTCCTAGTGAGTTGAGAGTGGTAGTTGATAGGTCAAGTGAGACCATTTCGATTTCTAACAACTTACCCTCTACCTCTAGTGTGTTCTCTTGTGTTATACTAGGTTCCATGGATGAAGAAGCGCCAAGCCATGAAGCAATGATGCCTCAATTGGAGAAGATGTACATGGTGCATGAAGATGATGTTATGCCATGGCTACATCAAGAAAACGAAGTCGTCCACAAGGAGACAACTACTTCCACAACACCCACTTCATATGAGAGGTATGAACAAGGTAACAATAAGGGTGTTGATGATGCCATGATCCCACTAGTGGACATGATGAATTGTGAGGATATGCATGCTATGGATGATACTTGTGACATTACATATGCTTCATCCACTTTCCCATGTGATGATTTGCCTTTGCATAATATTGATCATGTGGAATTGTTTGATTACGATATCACTGCCATAAACATGCCATGCTATGCATCTTGTGTGTATCCTCCAATTGCTTTGGACTTGCCTTGTCATGCTAGTCATTCAATATCTCCCGTTGCTTGCGATAAGATGAATGCTTGCTATTTCACTTGTTTTGCTTGCAACAATATTGATCATATGCGTTATAATGAGATGGCCCCCATAGCTTTCTCAATTTTTGGAGATTTTGATGATTGCCATGATAAGCATGTTCCCCACTTGCATACTGATAGGGCTAAGGTGTCCGATCTTTCGATGAGATGGCGATAATCGATTTGGCGGAGTTCGGGCTTGACGATCCGACTACACGTGCGAGCACGAGCGCCAATGCAATCGCTAGGCCAATCTCCTGGAGGTTACCGATCCTGCGTGAACACGATCAGCCTGATCAGCGAGGGTCTTAATTCCTACCTGAAATCGAGAACAAGTAAGAACTAATATTGCAATCAAGATATTGCGGATTAAGAGGAAACCTTTATTGAAGAGGTGGGATCCTGAATAGGTGCGAAGTACAAGAGGCCTCTATGACGCTCGAGCCTTGGCGAAGTTGCGATTATGGCTAACTTAATGTCTAAACAAAATCCGAGTCTAGGGGGTCGGCTATGGGGAGTATTTAAGGGCGAAAAGGTGGGGTTTCGGCCAGCCATGGAAGTGGTGGCCGAATCCAACCCTAAAAGTCCTTTTCCCCTCAAATACGGACTCTAAAAAGTGGCTAATTAAAATCCTGCAAAAATTACATGGGCCTGGCCCAAAATAAAGGTGTCACAGCACCATATTAAGCTATGGACGAATTCGTAAAGTATTGATCTTGAATATTTCGTCCAAGCCTTCTTTCTTCATTATGGTGGCCTCAAAGTTCTGAAATCTTCAACCGTGGCCTTCTCTTGGATCATCACATGCTTGCTGCCATCTCCATGCATGGCCATGCTCCAATGCTTGTCCCTCTCATCCATGCTTGGTCCATCATTCCTAAGAGTAAGAAATATATCTGATTTAGGCAGCATCATATTCTCATGTATGTGAGGAATAGTTCCAAGAAACGAAAGTACCTGATAGTTAAGTTGTTTGGCACGAGATCTTGTGATGGGTCCTTGTATGTGTGTTGCTGTAGGTACAACGTTTGTATCAATAGTAGGGATGTCCACATCATGCTCCCCTTCTTGAATTGAAGTCGTCCTCGACGCAACCTCATCTTCCTCACCAAAGTAAGGCTTCAAATCTGCAATGTTAAATGTAGGACTAACCGTACCAAAGTCTGCAGGCAACTCAAGCTTATATGCATTATCATTGATTTTCTCTAACACTTTAAAGGGACCATCAGCACGTGGCATTAACTTAGACTTGCATAAATCAGGAAAACGATCTTTACGCAAATGTAACCAAACAAGATCGCCAACATCAAACACAACATGCTTCCTCCCTTTATCCCCAGCAAGTTTATACTTAGCATTCATGTGTTCAATGTTATCTTTAGTAGTCTTATGCAAGTTTAATATCATTTCAGCGCGTTGTGTAGCATCCAAATTATGTTGCACCGAAGAAGGTAAAGGCAATAAATCAATAGGTGCACGAGGAACAAAACCATACACAATCTCAAATGGGCACATCTTTGTGGTAGAATGCAATGACCGATTATAAGCAAATTCTATATGAGGTAAACACTCTTCCCACAATTTTAAGTTCTTCTTTAAAACAGCCCGTAACATAGTAGACAAAGTTCTATTTACTACTTCAGTTTGACCATCAGTTTGGGGATGACATGTAGTACTAAAGAGCAATTTAGTCCCCAACTTAGCCCATAAACATCTCCAAAAGTGGCTAAGAAATTTAGTATCACGATCAGAAACAATAGTATTTGGCACACCATGCGAACGAACAATTTCACGAAAGAACAAATCAACAATATGCGCAACATCATCCGTTTTATGACAAGGAATAAAGTGTGCCATCTTAGAAAACCGATCCACAACAACAAAAATACTATCCCTCCCCTTCTGTGTTCTTGGCAATCCCAAAACAAAGTCCATAGAAATATCCTCCCAAGGAACACTAGGAACGGGAAGAGGCATATATAAACCATGTGGATTAAGGCGAGAACTTAGCTTTTTGACAAGTAGTGCAGCGTGCCACAAATCTCTCAACATCTCGACGCATACGGGGCCAAAAGAAGTGTGTAGAAAGAACATCCTCCGTCTTCTTGACACCAAAGTGCCCCATCAATCCTCCTCCATGCGCCTCCTGTAACAACAAAAGAAGAACAGAACTATCTGGAATGCATAGTTTGTTAGCACGGAACACAAATCCATCATTGGAGACGAACTTGTTCCAAGTTCTACCATCTCTACAATTCTGCAACACATCTTTAAATTCAGCATCATGCACATATTGTTCCTTAATAGTTTCCAATCCAAATATTTTGAAGTCAAGTTGAGATAACAAAGCATAACGGCGCGACAAAGCATCAGCAATAATATTATCTTTACCCTTTTTGTGTTTGATAACATAAGGAAAAGACTCAATAAATTCAACCCACTTTGCATGACGATTCAACTTAGCGTTACTATGAATATGCTTCAAAGATTCATGATCATAATGAATAACAAATTCCTTAGGCCATAGATAATGTTGCCAAGTTTCTAATGTCCGAACCAACGCATATAATTCTTTATCATAAGTAGAATAGTTCAGACTAGCCCCACTCAATTTCTCGCTAAAATATGCAACAGGTTTTCCCTCTTGTAATAACACCCCTCCCAAACCAATTCCACTAGCATCACATTCAAGCTCAAAAGTCTTAGTAAAATCAGGAAGTTGGAGTAAGGGAGCATGTGTTAGCTTATCTTTCAATATGACGAAGGCATGTTGTTGTGCATCGTCCCAAACAAAGGGCACCCAAGAGGTTAACCCCTCCATCAGTTAGCTTATCTTTTAATATGACGAAGGCCTGTTGTTGTGCATCGCCCCAAACAAAGGGCACATCCTTCTTGGTAAGCTCATTCAGCGGCGCGGCAATTGATCCAAAGTCTTTGACAAAGCGCCTATAAAAACCAGCGAGGCCAAGAAAACTCCTCACTTGTGTGACCATCTTGGGCTGCGGCCAATTCTCAATAGCTTCCATCTTGGCTGGATCCACTTCAATACCCTGTGATGTAACAACATAGCCAAGAAACGCAACTCGATTGGTGCAAAAGGTGCACTTCTCAAGGTTACCAAACAAACGTGCATCACGTAAAGCATTAAAAACAGCACGTAAATGGTCCAAATGATCTTCTAAAGATTTGCTATAAATCAGAATATCATCAAAGTAGACTACCACAAAACGTCCAATGAAAGCACGTAAAACTTCGTTCATTAATCTCATGAAAGTGCTAGGTGCATTAGTTAAACCAAACGACATTACTAACCACTCATATAAACCAAACTTAGTTTTAAATGCTATTTTCCATTCATCTCCTAATTTCATACGAATCTGGTGGTAACCACTACGCAAATCAACTTTATAAAACATGGTAGAGCCACTCAATTCATCAAGCATGTCATCTAAACGTGGAATAGGATGACGATATCGAATAGTAATATTATTTATAGCTCTACAATCAGTACACATGCGCGAAGAACCATCTTCTTTAGGTACCAAAATAATAGGAACAACACAGGGGCTAAGGGACTCACGAATATGATCTCTGTCGAGTAGTTCCTGAATTTGGCGTTGTATCTCCTTTGTCTCCTCTGGATTGGTTCTATATGGCGCGCGGTTGGGCAACGTGATACCAGGAATAAGATCAATTTGGTGCTCAATTCCTCTAATAGGAGGTAGTCCTGGTGGCAACTCAGCGGGAAAGACGTCCTCATATTCCTGCAAAAGGTTAGCAACAGCGGTGGCAAAGAAGGAGGCATATCCTCAAATGAAAACAAAACCTCTTTGCAGACAATTGCATAACATTGAGTATTGTTTACATCTAGTTCAGCAATATCAATTTTATTTGCAAGCATACATGGACTCTTCAAACGAATTTCAGTAGCATGTGTAGAATCAGATTTAGTGTTCTTGGGTGGTATAAAATCTGCAGCAACAATCTGATTCTCACTTTTATTTTTCTCCTCAGTTTTAGCTCTACTAGCTCTAGCAAGATCATCTTTTAAAATCTGTTCGGGAGTCATAGGTTTTAGACCAATTTTCTTTCCATCATGCATAAGCGAATAGTGATTAGTTTTGCCATTATGAACAGATTCTCTAACAAATTGCCATGGTCTACCAAGTAACAAAGAACAAGCTTGCATAGGTACAACATCACAATCAACAAAATCAGAATATGTACCAATAGTAAAATGCACGCGTACCGTTCTTGTTACCTTGATCTTGCGAGAACTCTCAAACCATTGGATGTAATATGAATGGGGCGTTATCTTGTTGGAAGCGCAAGCTTCTCTACCATGTCAACACTGGCCATATTATTACAACTCCCTCCATCAATGATGATCCGTATAGCTCTTTCCTTGACAACACCACGTGTTTGGAACAGGTTATGGCGTTGATCTTCCTCAGATTTGCTCAATTGCACACTCAACACACGTTGTGTAATTAAGCTCTTGTATTGATCAGCAGCTTCAGCTCCCATTACCTCTGGCTCTTCATCAGCATCAGAATTGTCTCCATCTCGAGCAGAAATAAGGGCTAGTGTATCTTCATCGAAGTCACTCGCTGAATCGTATTGACCATCTTCTCGCACCATCATCACATGTTGTGTTGTGCACTGTCTCTCAATATGACCAAAACCCCAGCACTTGCGGCATTGTATATCCTTTGTCTTACCCGTGGAAGCCATAGAAGATGCACTACGAGCAGGAGCATTGGATGATGGTGGAGGAGCTGGAAATCTTGTGGTGGCCTTGGATGTGGTAGTAGTGGTGGCGAATCACGAGGAGGCGCTGATTGTCGGGATGTCCAAGAGGATGTGCGACTGCGAATTATTAGTCCTCCTCCATGGTGTTTGGCGATCCTGCACTTCACATTCAGCTTTGCAAGCAAGATGAAACAAGCAGTGATAGAATTATATTCCTTATAATCTAATATGTGTTGAATGTCCTTGTTTAATCCACCAAAGAAACGTGCAAGAATTTGTTCATTAGATTCAACAAGACCACACGAACCATCCCGTTTGCAATTCCCGATAATACTCTTCTCTGAATTTTCCCTTGCTCTAAACGTGTCAGATTCTTTAGTAAATCACGTTGATAAGTGGGAGGTACAAAACGAACACGCATAGCAGTTTTTAAAGCAGTCCAAGTACTAGGAATAGTAGTAGGATTTAAACGACAATACTCAGACCACCAAAGGGAAGCAAATTTAGTAAATTCACATGTAGCAGCACTAACACGCATATTCTCAAGATATTTTAAGCATGCAAAACGTTGTTCTACTTCCATCTCCCATGTAAGATATGCATCAGGATTATATTTACCCTCAAAAGATGGAATATTTAATTTAAGCTTTGCAACATGATCATCATCACGTACCGGTGGGCGAGCGTTGCGGTAGTAATGTCGGGGACGGCCAGCAGTTACCTGTGGAGGTTGTTCAACCTCCTCGTTGAACAGATCGTCGTCGTCGGGGTCGTAGTAGTACCCGGCGTCTGTCCCCAATGTCGCTCCAGCCGCCATGAAGAAGTCGTCGAGGTGAGGCCACCGCAGAGGTCTTAGGCCAGCAGCCAGCAATGACCGTGATCGGAATGCGCCATGCGCTGTCGTGTGGTGCGGGCAATTTGTTCAAAATCTCCTTGAACCGAGCGTCAAGCTTGGCGTTCAAGGATTTCTCGAGTCCATCGATCTTGTCCACGGCGTTGGTGAGCTTGGTGTCAAACTCCCCTAGGCGTGTATCCACGTCTTCAGCGATTTCTCGAGTCCATCTGATGTGGACATCCCTACTATTGATACAACCGTTGTACCTACAACAACACACATACAAGGACCCATCACAAGATCTCGTGCTAAACAACTTAACTATCAGGTACTTTCGTTTCTTGGAACTATTCCTTACATACATGAGAATATGATGCTGCCTAAATCAGATACATTTCTTACTCTTAGGAATGATGGACCAAGCATGAATGAGAGGGTCAAGCATTGGAGCATGGCCATGCATGGAGATGGCAGCAAGCATGTGATGATCCAAGAGAAGGCCACGGATGAAGATTTCAGAACTTTGAGGCCACCATAATGAAGAAAGAAGGCTTGGACGAAATATTCAAGATCAATACTTTACTTAATTCGTCCATAGCATAATATGGTGCCGGACACCTTTATTTTTTGGGCCAGCCCATGTAATTTTCGCAGGTTTTTAATTAGCCACTTTTTAGAGTCCGTATTTGAGGAAAAGGACTTTAGGGTTGGATTCGCCACCACTTCCATGGCTGCGAAACCCCACCTTTTCGCTCTTAAATACGCCCATAGCCAACCTTTAGACTCGGATTTTGTTTAGACATTAAGTTAGCCATAGTCGCAACTTCGCCAAGGCTCGGCGTCCGCAGAGGCCTCTTGTACTGCACTATTCAGGATCCCACCTCTTTCAATAAAGCTTTCCTCTTAATCCGCAATATCTTGATTGCAATATTGGTTCTTACTTGTTCTCGATTTGGTAGGAATTAAGACCCTCGCTGGTCAGTGTTCACGCAGGATCGGTAACCTCCGGGAGATTGGCCTAGCGATTGCATTGGCGTTTCATGCGTGTAGTCGGATCGTCAAGCCGAACTCCACCAAATCGATTATCGCCATCTCATCGAAAGATCGGACACCTTTGCCCTATCAAGTGGTATCGATTTCAGGTTGCTCGGTGAGATTTTACCGCTTTCAGTAGATTAGATCTGTTTTTACCTATAACCCACGAAAAAGCCAAAAACACAGTTAGAATTTAGATCCATCCCATAACCAATCTACGCCTCGCATTATCTTTTCAGTTTTTGCATTGTTGAATTTGTGTCTACATCGTCGCGTCGAGTTGCTGGTCTTAGTGTCTCGTCCCTTAGAGTTTCGAGTTCTAATCATACTAGTCACCGCCACATTCGCCGATCACCACCACCATATTCCGCCGCCATATACCCTGCCACCATAAACCCTAACACTCCGCCACCGCCTTCCTACCGCGACACGGATCCGATCACCTTTCCTGCCGCGGCACGAGTCCGAGTTGAGTCATTATTTCCTAGTTATTTCTTTTGACTTTCCTTCTTTGTTGTTTCCGTGTTCAACTAAAGTTCGGTCGAGCTAAGAGTCGGTCGTAAGTCCGTATGAGAGCAAAAAAAAGGAGTCTGGAATCGCCTCCGAAAAAATTTTCTGGCTATACTGGTTTTCGGCTTTGGGGATCACTTTTCTCCATCGGCCGTTATAGCGATATTTTTTTGGCGCCTGCGCGCTTTCCGGAGCAAAATAAAAAAATTTCGAAAATTTTTTTTGGGCTAACCTCTTTTTCGACCCCGTAGATCAGTTCTAGACACTCGCCATCCTAGTAATTTTCTGCATCTCGGATCACTTTTCAGGGTGCTATATCATCATACAGTGCTTGTTGTGTCGCGTCGTGACATCGTTGGTGATCTAGGCTCGCGTCTCTAGTACGGTCTAGCCTAGGACCAAGACAAGACCATCGTTGAGCATTCTTTCAACTTTTGCATCGCTGTTTTGATAATTGCTAACCCCTTTGCTAAGCCTTCCCGAGCTCCAGATACTCTCCACGTGCGGTGTTTCGACTCCTAGTAATCGCTTGGTTCAATCTGACCCACCGATCCTCGTTGCACATCGCCTTTTCCCGCTGTTTGGTAAGAACTTGTAAGAGCTTCAGATATTGCTTGACGACAGCGTGACTTCCACCATATTCCCGTAGTATATACCGTGCTTTTTAAGGACTAACCATGACAGATACTTGGCGGAACCCCGCCACCATGACGAAGAACTCCACGCCCACTTCTCCGCTCTCGGTCAGCCGTGAAGACGTGGACACGCGCCTAGGGAGTTTGACAAAGCTCACCAACGCCGTGGGACAAGATCGATGGACTCGAAATCCTTCAACGCCAAGCTTGACGTTCGGTTCAAGGAGCTTCAACCGATTGCCCGCACCCGCAAGACCCACATTATGGCGCGCATTCCGATCACGGCTCGGTTGCTGATCACGGCTGGCCGCCGCAGACTCTGCTGCGGCCAGCGTTCCTCGGACTTCTCGCTTGGCTGCTGCGACATTGGGGACAGACGGGTACTACTACTACGACGCATTTACGATCTGTTTGACGAGGAGGTTGAACAACCTCCACAGTACTGCGGTGGTCGCCCCGACATTACTCGCAACGCCGCCCACCGATGCGTAATGATGATGATCATGTTGCAAAGCTTAAATTAAATATTCCATCTTTTGAGGGTAAATATAATCGATGCATATCTTACATGGGAGATGGAAGTAGAACAACGTTTGCATGCTTAAAATATCCCGAGAATATGCGTTAGTCTTGCTACATGTGAATTTACTAAATTTGCTTCCCTTTGGTGGTCCGAGTATTGTCGTTTAAATCCTACTACTATTCCTAGTACTTGGACTGCTTTAAAAGCTGCTATGCGTTCGTTTTGTACCTCCCACTTATCAACGTGATTTACTAAAGAATCGACACGCTTAGAGCAAGGAAAATTCTGAGAAGAGTATTATCAGAATTGCAAACGGGATGGTTAGGTGTGGTCTTGTTGAATCTAATGAACAAATGCTTGCACGCTTCTTTGGTGGATTAAACAAGGACATTCAAAGACATATTAGATTATAAGGAATATAATTCTATCACTGCTTGTTTCATCTTGCTTGCAAAGCTGAACGTGAAGTGCAGATCGCCAAACACCATGGAGGAGGACTAATAATTCTGCAGGTCGCACATCCACTTGGACATCCCGACAATCGCGCCTCCTCGTGATTCGCCAGCTACTACCACATCCAAGGCCACCACAAGATTTCCAATGCTCCTCCACCATCATCCAATGCTCCTGCGTCAGGTGCATCTTCTATGGCTTCCACGTAAGACTAAGGATATACAATGCCGCAAGTGTCTGGGGTTTTGGTCATATTGAGAGATGCACAACACAACGTGTGATGATGGTGCGAGAAGATGGTGAATACGATTCCGCGAGTGACTTGATGAAGATACACTAGCCCTTATTTCGCTCGAGATGGAGACAATTCGATGATGATGACGAGCCAGAGGTAATGGGAGTCAAGCTGGCTGATCAATACAAGAGTTTAATTACACAACGTGTGTTGAGTGTGCAATTGAGCAAATCTGAGCAAGATCAACGCCACAACCTGTTCCAAACACGTGGTGTTGTCAAGGAAAGAGCTATACGGATCATCATTGATGGAGGGAGTTGTAATAATCGCCGGTGTTGACATGGTAGAGAAGCTTGCGCTTCCAACAAAACAACGCCCACATTCATACTACATCCAATGGTTTGAGAGTTCTCGCAAGATCAAGGTAACAAGAACGGTACGCGTGCATTTTACTATTGGTACATATTCTGATTTTGTTGATTGTGATGTTGTACCTATGCAAGCTTGTTCTTTGTTACTTGGTAGACCATGGCAATTTGATAGAGAATATGTTCATAATGGCAAAACTAACCACTATTCTCTTATGCATGATGGAAAGAAAATTGGTCTAAAACCTATGACTCTAACAGATTTTAAAAGATGATCTTGCTAGAGCTAGTAGAGCTAAAACCGAGGAGAAAAATAAAAGTGAGAATCGATTGTTGCAGATTTTATACCACCAAAGAACACTAAATCTGATTCTACACATGCTACTGAAATTCGCTTGAAAAGTCCATGTATGCTTGCAAATAAAATTGATATTGCTGAACTAGATGTAAACAATACTCAATGTTATGCAATTGTTGCAAAGAGGTTTTGTTTTCATTTGAGGATATGCCTCCTTCTTTGCCACCATTGCTAACCTTTTGCAGGAATATGAGGACGATTTCATGAATTGCCACCGGACTACCTCCTATTAGAGGAATTGAGCATCCAATTGATCTAATTCCTGGTGCCACGTTGCCCAACCGCCATATAGAGCCAATCCAGGAGACAAAGGAGATACAACGCCAAATTCGGAACTACTCGATGAGATCATATTCGTGAGTCCCTTAGCCCTTGTGCTGTTCCTATTATTTTGGTACCTAAGAAAGATGGTTCTTCGCATGTGTACTGATTGTAGAGCTATCAATAATATTACTATTCGATATCGTCATCCTATTCCACGCTTTAGATGACATGCTTGATGAATTGAGTGGCTCTACCATGTTTTCTAAAGTTGATTTGCGTAGTGGTTACCACCGATTCGTATGAAATTAGGAGATGAATGGAAAACAGCATTTAAAACTAAGTTCGGTTTATATGAGTGGTTAGTAATGCCGCTTTGGTTTAACTAATGCACCTAGCACTTTCATGAGATTAATGAACGAAGTTTTACGTGCTTTCATAGGACGTTTTGTGGTAGTCTACTTTGATGATATTCTGATTTATAGAAAATCTTTAGAGGATCATTTGGACCATTTACGTGTTGTTTTCAATGCTTTACGTGATGCAAGTTTGTTTGGTAACCTTGAGAAGTGCACCTTTTGCACCAATCGAGTTGCGTTTCTTGGCTATGTTGTTACATCACAGGGTATTGAAGTGGATCCAGCCAAGATTGAAGCTATTGAGAATTGGCCGCAACCCAATACGGTCACACAAGTGAGGAGTTTTCTTGGCCTTGCTGGTTTTTATAGGCGCTTTGTCAAAGACTTTGGATCAATTGCCGCGCTGCTGAATGAGCTTACCAAGAATGATGTGCCCTTTGTTTGGGGCGATGCACAACAACATGCCTTCGTCATATTGAAAGATAAGCTAACACATGCTACCTTACTCCAACTTCCTGATTTTACTAAGACTTTTGAGCTTGAATGTGATGCTAGTGGAATTGGTTTGGGAGGGGTGTTATTACAAGAGGGAAAACCTGTTGCATATTTTAGTGAGAAATTGAGTGGAGCTAGTCTGAACTATTCTACTTATGATAAAGAATTATATGCGTTGGTTCGGACATTAGAAACTTGGCAACATTATCTATGGCCTAAAGAATTTGTTATTCATTCTGATCATGAATCTTTGAAGCATATTCGTAGTCAAGCTAAGTTGAATCGTCATGCAAAGTGGGTTGAATTTATTGAGTCTTTTCCTTATGTTATCAAACACAAAATGGGTAAAGATAATATTATTGTTGATGCTTTGTCACGCCGTTATGCTTTGTTATCTCAACTTGACTTCAAAATATTTGGATTGGAAACTATTAAGGAACAATATGTGCGTGATGCTGAATTTAAAGATGTGTTGCAGAATTGTAGAGATGGTAGAACTTGGAACAAGTTCGTCTTCAATGATGGATTTGTGTTCCGTGCTAACAAACTATGCATTCCAGATAGCTCTGTTCGTCTTTTGTTGTTACAGGAGGCGCATGGAGGAGGATTGATGGGACACTTTGGTGTCAAGAAGACGGAGGATGTTCTTGCCGCACTTCTTTGGCCACGATGCGTCGAGATGTTGAGAGATCTGTGGCACGCGGCACTACTTGTCAAAAAGCTAAGTCTCGCCTTAATCCACATGGTTTATATATGCCTCTTCCTGTTCCTAGTGTTCCTTGGGAGGATATTTCTAAGGACTTTGTTTTGGGATTGCCACGAACACAGAAGGGGAGGGATAGTATTTTTTTGTTGTGGATCGGTTTTCTAAGATGGCACACTTTATTCCTTGTCATAAACGGATGATCTTGCGATATTGCTGATTTGTTCTTTCGTGAAATTGTTCGTTTGCATGGTGTGCCAAATACTATTGTCTCTCGATCGTGATACTAAATTTCTTAGCCACTTTTGGAGATGTTTATGGGCTAAGTTGGGGACTAAATTGCTGTTTAGTACTACATGTCATCCCCAAACTGATGGTCAAACTGAAGTAGTAAATAGAACTTTGTCTACTATGTTACGGGCTGTTTTAAAGAAGAACTTAAAATTGTGGGAAGAGTGTTTACCTCATATAGAATTTGCTTATAATCGTTCATTGCATTCTACCACAAAGATGTGCCCATTTGAGATTGTGTATGGTTTTGTTCCTCGTACACCTATTGATTTATTGCCTTTACCTTCTTCGGTGCAACATAATTTGGATGCTACACAACGCTATTGAAATGATATTAAACTTGCATAAGACTACTAAAGATAACATTGAACACATGAATGCTAAGTATAAACTTGTTTGGGGATAAAGGGAGAAAGCATGTTGTGTTTGATGTTGGCGATCTTGTTTGGTTACATTTGAAAGATCGCTTTTCCTGATTTACGCAAGTCTAAGTTAATGCCACGTTGCTGGTCCCTTTAAGGTGTTAGAGATAATCAATGATAATGCATATAAACTTGAGTTGCTGCAGACTTTGGTACAGTTAGTCCTACATTTAACATTGCAGATTTGAAGCCTTACTTTGGTGAGGAAGATGAGATTGCGTCGAGGCGACTTCAATTCAAGAAGGGGAGCATGATGTGGACATCCCTACTATTGATACAACCGTTGTACCTACAAAGAACACACATACAAGGACCCATCACAAGATCTCGTGCTAAACAACTTAACTATCAGGTACTTTCGTTTCTTGGAACTATTCCTTACATACATGAGAATATGATGCTGCCTAAATCAGATACATTTCTTACTCTTAGGAATGATGGACCAACCATGAATGAGAGGGTCAAGCATTGGAGCATGGCCATGCATGGAGATGGCAGCAATCATGTGATGATCCAAGAGAAGGCCACGGATGAAGATTTCAGAACTTTGAGGCCACCATAATGAAGAAAGAAGGCTTGGACGAAATATTCAAGATCAATACTTTACGAATTCGTCCATAGCATAATATGGTGCTGCGACACCTTTATTTTTTTGGGCCAGGCCCATGTAATTTTCGCAGGTTTTTAATTAGCCACTTTTTAGAGTCCATATTTGAGGGTAAAAGGACTTTTTGGGTTGGATTCGGCCACCACTTCCATGGCTGGCCGAAACCCCACCTTTTCGCCCTTAAATACGCCCCATAGCCGAACCTTTAGACTCGGATTTTGTTTAGACATTAAGTTAGCCATAGTCGCAACTTCGCCAAGGCTCGGCGTCAGAGGCCTCTTGTACTTCGCACCTATTCAGGATCCCACCTCTTTCAATAAAGCTTTCCTCTTAATCCGCAATATCTTGATTGCAATATTGGTTCTTACTTGTTCTCGATTTCAGGTAGGAATTAAGACCCTCGCTGGTCAGGCTGGTCGTGTTCACGCAGGATCGGTAACCTCCAGGAGATTGGCCTAGCGATTGCATTGGCGCTCGTGCTTGCACGTGTAGTCGGATCGTCAAGCCCGAACTCCACCAAATCGATTATCGCCATCTCATCGAAAGATCGGACACCTTTGCCCTATCACCATCGATCTTGTCCACGGTGTTGGTGAGCTTGGTGTCAAACTCCCCTAGGCGTGTATCCACGTCTTCAGCGCGACTGACCAAGAGATCGGAGAAGTGGGCATGTAGTTCTTCGTTCGTCATTGTGGCAGGGTTCCGCGAAGTATCTGTCATGGTTAGACCTTTAAAAAGCACAGGTATATACTACGGAAAGATGGTGGAAGTCACGCGTAATCCGTCAAGCAATATACGAAGCTCTTACAAGTTCTTACCAAACAGCAGGAAAAGGCGATGTGCAACCGCGAGGATCAGTGGGTCCAGAGATTGAGCCAAGCGATTACCAGGAGTCGAGACACCGCACGTGGAGAATATCTGTGGAGCTCTAGGAAGGCTTAGCAAAGGGGGTTAGCAATTATCAAAACAGCAATGCAAAAGTTGAAAGAATGCTCCACGACGGTACTGTGCTGGTCCTAGGCTAGACCGTACTAGAGACGCGAGCCTAGATCACCAACGATGTCACGACGCGACACAACAAGCAATGTATGATGATATGGCACCATGAAAAGCGAACCGAGAGGTGAAAAATCACTATGATGGCGAGTGTCTAGAACTGATCTACGGGGTCTAAAAATAGGTTAGCCCCAAAAAAATTTCGAAATTTTTTATTTTGCTCCGGAAAGCGTGCAGAGGCCAAATAAATATTGCTATAACGGCCGATGGAGAAAAGTGATCCCCGGGGTCGAAAAATAGTATAGCCAGAAAAAAAATTCGGAGGCGGTTCCAGACCGGACTCTTAGCGCGACACGGACTTTAGTTGAACACGGAAATAACAAAGAAAGAAAGTCAAAAGAAATAACTAGGAAACAGTAACTCTACTCGGACTCATACCGCGACAGGAAAACTGATTGGATCTGTGTCGCGGTAGGAAGGCGGTGGCGGAGTATTAGGGTTTATGGTGGCTGGGTATATGGCGGCGGAATATGGTGGCGGTGATCGGCGAGTGTGGCGGTGACTAGTATGATTAGAACTCGAAACTCTAAGGGACGAGACACTAAGACCAGCAACTCGACGCGACGATGTAGACACAAATTCAACAATGCAAAAACTAAAAAGATAATGTGAGGCGTAGATCGGTTATGGGATGGATCTAAATTCTAACTGTGTTTTTGGCTTTTTCGTGGGTTATAGGTAAAAAAAGATCTAATCTACGAAAAACAATAAAATCTCACCGAGCAACCTGAAATCTGATACCACTTGATAGGGCTAAGGTGTCCGATCTTTCGATGAGATGGCGATAATCGATTTGGCGGAGTTCGGGCTTGACGATCCGACTACACGTGCGAGCACGAGCGCCAATGCAATCGCTAGGCCAATCTCCTGGAGGTTACCGATCCTGCGTGAACACGATCAGCCTGACCAGCGAGGGTCTTAATTCCTACCTGAAATCGAGAACAAGTAAGAACTAATATTGCAATTAAGATATTGCGGATTAAGAGGAAAGCTTTATTGAAGAGGTGGGATCCTGAATAGGTGCGAAGTACAAGAGGCCTCTACGACGCTCGAGCCTTGGCGAAGTTGCGACTATGGCTAACTTAATGTGTAAACAAAATCCGAGTCTAGGGGGTCGGCTATGGGGAGTATTTAAGGGCGAAAAGGTGGGGTTTCGTCCAGCCATGGAAGTGGTGGCCGAATCCAACCCTAAAAGTCCTTTTCCCCTCATATACGGACTCTAAAAAGTGGCTAATTAAAATCCTACGAAAATTACATGGGCCTGGCCCAAAATAAAGGTGTCGCAGCACCATATTAAGTTATGGACGAATTCGTAAAGTATTGATCTTGAATATTTCGTCCAAGCCTTCTTTCTTCATTATGGTGGCCTCAAAGTTCTGAAATCTTCATCCGTGGCTTTCTCTTGGATCTTCACATGCTTGCTGCCATCTCCATGCATGGCCATGCTCCAATGCTTGTCCCTCTCATCCATGCTTGGTCCATCATTCCTAAGAGTAAGAAATATATCTGATTTAGGAAGCATCATATTCTCATGTATGTGAGGAATAGTTCCAAGAAACGAAAGTACCTGATAGTTAAGTTGTTTGGCACGAGATCTTGTGATGGGTCCTTGTATGTGTGTTGTAGGTACAACGGTTGTATCAATAGTAGGGATGTCCACATCACATACTCACCATGCATCTATTTCATACTTGAATGACATTAATGGTGATGTGCACAAGAAGAGATATGTCATGATGGATGATGTGTATCTCTACCATGCACACACGTTCTTCCTTTTACATATGATGTGTGTAGGTGCCCTCACGAGAATGTCAACCTCGGTTGAGCACGAGTTGACAAAAAGAGGTCTAGAGAGCATCCCACAAGTGAGTTCAAGATCGAACCCAGCTCTGATACCTTTTGCATGCTTTGCATCTTTCATGTTGGCAAATTGCTCTTTCCTATGGTTTGATTGCAAGCATGTTAATGGTATTATCTCCCCTCGTGACATTCATGTTTCTTCGCATTTAGATAATGATGCTTTGTGTGTTGCAACAAAAATGTTAAACGTTTTCTCTTTCCGATGTTTTGTGTGCAACCACAATTCCATTAAGAGCATGTATTGTCATGATAGCTTCCAAGAATCTCGTCTTGTTGTTGTAACAAACATAAGGACCACTTGCTCTTTCATTTGGATATACTTTTGTTTTGGATATGCTTCCTTGTGTGTTTTTTTGCCAAATTCTCCTATTCTTGCATCAAAGATGTTGTTTGAAATTTGGATCCAATGCTTTGAATGCTCCACTTCTATGTTATATGGAGTTTTTGAGTTTCCACATTTGGATGATGTGCAAACGATTTCCATGCACATTGACCTTGCATATGCATTCCGTTTGCTATACTTGAGTTGTGCTAATCGTGTTGTGAACAAGAATGGACATGCCACAAATGACATGCTCCTCTATCACACACAAACATATGTTGCTTGGTCTTTGTTGTATGAAGGTACAAATGCATACACGTCAACCTCTATGGACTATATGTTGACAAGAAGAACCGAAGAGAGTTACCTATGGCTACACTTCATCGAGCTATCTCTACAAGATAAGGTGACTTCCTTCTACTTGAGGACTCATGCAATAATCTTCATGAATTGGCTACGCTTTGAGTGTTGCTTTGCTTTTGTTGTGAGCTTTGTAGGCTTCAAGGAAGGTGAAGGAACATTGAAGTGTTGTCAAGTCAATCTTCCGGAGGACGACTATATGGTGAACCCCAGGATCAAGAAGGTCTCACGACCGCTTCTAATTTGTGATGAGCATGTAGAGTCGAGGACGACTCTTTTTGAAGGGGGGGGAGCTGATGTAGCCCGACCTACGGTCGTTACCACATCTAGGTCTCCAACTTACGCCAAGTCGTCATGGACTCCAAAGGTGAATCTGTTCCTCTATGCGAGCCCCCTTCCTACCCTATTGAATGGTATGCTACTTCATACTCCGTCACATATGCATGTTAGGTTCACACCGACCAGTACGGAGGCAAGGGAGGAAGCCCGGAACATCAAGCCCGATAAGACGGAGGCTTGGAAGAGGAGACGGAAGAAGACAGACCGCCAAATGCTCTCTGTCTCGGCAGATTACTCGGATCTAGCGACTGCATTACCGGCCACTACGCCAGCCCACTACTACCGCCCCATATGCATTGACGCCAACAGAAGTCCTGTTATGGGGTAACCCTGGGGTTGGCCCGATCTTTCAAGAATTCCACGAGAAACGAGGGGAAAGAGGTGGTCGGGGGATGAAATCGAGGAAAGCGATGAAAATCACGAACACACACACCAAAACACGATACACGCCTACTCCTCACGCTGGTGGCAACAGGTCCAACATAATCTCTAGGATCGGTGTTGGGCGAAGCTCGCTCTCCACGCCAACAACGGGGGATGAGGTGCTTGGTGATATCTTGACGACTTGGGGGCGAGAAACCGAGAACCCAAGGCCTTGTACAACTTGAACGCACTAGGCAAGATCCAAGAGGTGGGTGGATAATCCGGTGCTCCTTGGTAGGAGCATGAGACCAATAGATATAAGTCCTCAAAGGGTTTCCTTAATATCTATTATTATCCAAGTCTAGGGTTTACAATGGAGGGTGGGGGCTATATATAGTCCAGCCACAAAACAGGGGTAGTTTCGGAATGAAAAGGTAAATTATAGGTAGGGTTACAAGGCACAGGGCCGAACTTAGGCGATCAGGGTCAGGCAGGACCGGTAGTACCGGTCCGGCAACCGGTAGTACCGGTGGTAACCGGTAGTACCGCTTCCGGAGCGGTAGTACCGCTTGAGGGCCTGGAGCTTCCGTCGGAGGCGCCTGTGGCGAGCGGTAGGAGGGGGCGGTAGTACCGCTGTCCGGTAGTACCGGTCGCGGGTCCGGTAGTACCGCTTGCTTCTGGAGCGTGGAGCGGTGCTTCCTGGAGTGTCCGTAGAGTCGGATGGGACCGCTTAGAGCGGTAGTACTGGCTGCCTCCTCAACCGGTAGTACTGGCGTCTGGCAATGATCGTTGCTTCCTCTCCCTTGTGTCCTTCTCTTCGTACCTGATGATTCACAGTGTATGCGTATGAAGTAGCAAGCCATCCAAGGTTGTGTCGAAGTCACACAAGGAGAGGAGCGAGTTCACCTTAGCTTGAAGGAGTTTGGCTCGGGCGCGAGTCATGGGTCCACTTGGGGAGCTCGTGGGAGTAGATGTAGTAGCGGTCGTAGGACGGGCTGCATCAGCTCCCTCCCTTGGGAAAGAGTCGTCCTCGACTCTTCAACCATCACAACTTCCTCTTCGCCATGGTAGGGTGAGAGATCCTTGACATTGAATGTCGAGCTCACAAGATACTTCGATGTTGGTATATCGATGACATAGGCGTTGTTGTTGATCCTCTTTAACACCTTGAATGGTCCATCGCCTATTGGCTTTATGTAACACCCTCAGAATCGGCCCTATGCAAGTTTTAGCAAAACTCGCCAAACCCGCATAGAAACGATTCGAAGGTGCCCACCAGGCACTTTCGTGCGGGTGGAAAAACAAAGTAATAACATTACACAACAGTCCTCGATGGGACCCATGTAATGAGATATACAACAATGACTCAAAGAGTCAAGAATACGTAAATACGGTACAAAGATCCAAATCACCTTGGAAGAGGGAGCGTCCGACTACGGACAAGATGCAAATGGGGCTAAGAGCCCCAAGAATAACCAATGGCGCCCATAACCCCGCCTGTGCCAAGCGGAAGGGTAACCGCTAACGACGCCGATCCCAAAACCTACGAACAAAGGGGTGCCGACAAGGCAAAGCGTAAAACAAAGAAGGAGCGTCAAGATCGAGGCCAAGACACGGCGAGGCTAGAATTCGCGGTCCTCGCCACATAGGTATGGTGGATCGAGCGTGGCAAAGATGCACTAAACAACCTATAGAGACTTGATACAACTAGCGGTGATCAGAGAGGGGTAAGAGTGACCTATCCGGATCCAACCTGATGCTAACACCAAACAAACCCATCCTGGCGTTTCCCCCTCGAGACCAAACGAGGAAGTCAACCAAGGGACTCACACGGTTGCTTTTACTTATTGGTTATCGTGCAAAAGATTTACTAGTCGGTTTAGATAATCGTCCTGATAAAGTAAGCAGTGGGCACTTTTAGTTAGTCATTCCGTTATAGTGGCATCACTTACTAGTCAGATTTCAATTATCCTGAGATAACCCCAAAACCCAGCAGTTGTTGATACTTTTACTTAGCCATTCCGTTGTAGTGAAGCTGATTACTAATCATATTGGAAACAAGTCAATTTTAAAACAGTAAACTTTAGTTATAGTTGTTTATGATCGCATTAATGTGCTCCAAGTCGTCCATAACCATGACACGGCTTCTCGAAAAGATTTAACCGCAGGGTGCACCAAAGTATCCACAGCACTTGACCCTTTTGCCGATCGCTTAACATACACCCATCGGTATGTCGGCGGGGCCTAAGTCACGACGTTCCTGCACTCAAAAGCAAGCACCGGGGCCACCCCACTAAGTACACCCGCAACGGTCGGCGGTCTCCGAGACGGACTTAGGGTTTGTGGGGCCGGTAAACGACAAGATGCTCAAACGACCTGCCGATACCACGTAAACGGGTCACAAGTCCTAACAAAGACAAAGACTGCCTCGCACAATCGTAAATAAAGCGGTAAAGCATGGCATAAGTACAGATAGTAATAAAACCAAACTAGTTTGTGGCCCCAAGACAATACTTTGAAATCAGGTAATTATCAATGGGGGCCCATATCTCCCCACGTGGTTAGCGCTCGATCTCGGAATGTGTCCGTAACTCGGTCCCACGGGACACAAGTGGTGATCGGAAACCAAATCTTACCTATCACCCAATCGATGCCTCGCTTAATTCAATTTTAGTTGTTAAACAGAAATAAAGTGAAACAATAATTAAAGCCATGATCATCTCCAACGCCAACATGCAATTCTCCAACAAAGGTGGTACTTGTCGACACTAAAACCCTTGAGCAAGCTTATCGACACGCGGGGCCAACTATCTACCAAACAACAGGTAATAGGATGTGTCCAAGGCTATATATGGCTGCAAGGGATATCACGGGCACGAAACTAGAGCATCGCAACACAGATAGCAAAGATCAACAGGAGGGAAGTAAATACTAGAAAAGTAAGATAGGTAGAAAGGGGAAGATGCTCGCCTGAAAACATTGCCGAAAGGTTCATCCGAAGATCGGGGCCAAGCTCACATCAACTCATCGGCCTTATCCGCGAAGAGGCAAAACACTAGAAGAAACACCGGATGCAGTATTTATTACATGACAAAAGATCGGCATGATGCATGTATGATGCATGGCATGGCAAAAGTGCGATGCAATTAGGTCATATTAAGCGGCACCGGGGTCCCGACATCATTTAGATGGTTCAAGTTGTTTAGAACCCCCGCAGTTAAATGTTGTTTAAACAAGGCAAGATAAGATACCGGTTCGCTACACGAGTTTAAATGAGGCCAATATGAGACTAGGTTTGCCCGCATATGGGCCCCATATTTAATTATCGGTGAATCGGCATAAGGCCCCCAACCCAATGAGATGCATGCGAGATAAATGACAGTTTAATATGTAGCAAATTGACATGTTATAAAATAGGGTTCGAGGATAAGGGGTCACACATCAAAGGGGCTCGACGAACTTGGGTTCCGAGGGTTCCGGGGTCCGGGGTCGATCTCAGGGTCCAGGCTCTAGGGTTCGACGGATTTGGGGTACGGGGGTTCGGCGGAAGCGTTCTCGGATTCCGGGGTCGATCTTGTCGTATCCGGGGTCTCGATGTCCGGGAAGCAGAACTTGGGTCGGTGCCGTTCTCATCATCGCGAAGGTCTTGTCGTTGCGAGGGTCTTGTCGGGCCTGCGCCATCGAGGCGGTCTTGGCGAGGGAAGAAGTACTTGGCGTTCCGCGTCGTCGATGTTCTCATCGTCCGGGTTCTCGAGCATCGCATCCGAGGAGTACTTGGCGTCCATCGGTTCCATATCGTCGACCTTGGTTTTCCACGATGGCGAACTCGGCGTATCCGTGGCGTGGTTCTTGTCGGGGTCCTCGGCTTCGGGCGCCGGGATCGGCCTTGGGGTCTGGCGGTCCCTCTCGTGGCTCCATGCACCTCCTTCAGGATCATCGGTGTTCCGTGAGGACGAACTTGAAGTCCGCGAGGAAGGTTTTGTCGAAGCTCTCGGGCGTTTGGGGAACATCGCTCATACACGCAAAAACACACGTGGGCCCCGGTGCGGACGCGCTGTTTGACCGCGAGCAGGCCGGTAGCACGCCGAGGCGGTGGCCTTGCAATGAGCGGATGGCCTCGAGCGGGGGTGGGGAAGCGGAGGAGGCGCCGACGGCTAGACAGCCGACGCGGGGCAGGCGATGGTGGGACGCCGGACGCGCGGCGGCCCGGGCGCTCAGTGGAACTCCGGGCGGGCGAAGGGACGCGGCGCTCATGCCAGGCGAGGCGGCTGGCGACGGCGAGGCCGCAGCAGGGGTGGGGCGAACGCGCTGGCGCGTCAAGCTCACACACAAGGCAGCGTAGGGCCAGGAGAGAGCGAGGCGGCGCGGGCGGGGCGCCAAGGAGGCGACGGCAATGAACGGGCGCGCAAGGCCTATGGGATCTCATGGCGAGCAGGGATGTGGCTGAAAGGGCGAGGCGCCAGATGGGCACAGGCGCTGCTGAGAGCGAGGGAGGCCGATGAGGCCGAGGGAGAGGCGGGTGCGGTGGCGGCTGGCGGGCAAAGCGAGCTATGGGACGGGCGGGCCAGGTAGCGGTTAGGTGTGGAGGGGCTCATGGTGGTGGCTGCAGACGCGGCAAGGCGAAGGCGCAGCTGAGCAGTGGTCACGGAGAGAAGAGGGAAGGCTGGGGAGGAGGCGAGCGAGGGGTGGGTGAAGGAAGAAGAGAAACAGGGGAAGGGAGGAGGCGCTGGTGGGACGTGTGGGTCCCAAGGATGTAGGGAGGAGCCAGGTGGCGTCTGCAAGGCATGCGTTGTGGGTCTGGGGGTGGGCTGGCTGGTGAGTTTGCTGAGAGAGAGAGGGAAAGGAGAGAGAGAGGGCTAGGTGGCGCTAGGTGATAGGCTGAGAGGGGGAGGGTTGATGAGGTGGCGTCCAGGGATTGGGTGGGGTGATGTGGAGGGGTGGGTTGGGTAGACTAGTGGGTGAGTTTAGGATTTAGGGGCGGTTGCAGGGTGGACCGTTTTAAAAAAAACTGGGGCGGTCGTTCGGGTCGGTTTGGCCCGTTCGACTGCCCCTACTAAAAATAATTTAATATTTATTTTATTTTCAAATATCTTGGTAACTAGTTTTTGGCAAACAAAATATTCGAAACATCCGGGGGTTGGCGTTTGAATAAAAGACGGGCGTTTTATAAAACAAAACGGGCTTAGCAAACATAGCTTTGGCAAACAATGCATGATGATGACGATGCAATGCACAAATTCAACGCGATTTTCTAGTAGTGGTTTTGCGGGATGCCACACTTTAGCTTGGAGTCGCGTTCCTTGGGGAAACGGTCTTTACTCAAGTGTATCCACACAAGGTCGCCCTCATCAAAGATCATCTCTTTCTTGGTCTTGTTTAGCCTTGATGCTTGGCGAAGGACTTGTTGCTCGATAGTAGCTCGTGTGTCTTCATGGAGTTTCATCATTGTTTGGGTACGCTTGACGACGTCCATATTGGCACGTTCATGAAGTGGGAGTGGAAGGATATCGATCAGTGAGAGGCTCAAGCCATAAACGATCATGAACGGCTCCTCATGGTGGTGGAGTGCTTGGCGGTTGTAACTCGGCGTGTGGAATGCATTCCTCCCAGTCTTTAAGGTTCTTCTTTATCAACACCCTGAGGAGTGTGCCGAGACTTCGATTGACGACCTCGGTTTGTCCATCGATTTGAGGATGCGAGGCGTACGAGAAGAGAAGCTTGATGCCGAGCTTGGCCATGAGGGTCTTCCAGAAGTAGCTCATGAATTTTACGTCGCGCTCGGAGACGATTGTTCTTGGCACACCGTGTAGCCAAATTATTTCCCTGAAAAACAAATTTGCTACATGTGAAGCATCATCGGTCTTATGGCACGGAATTAAATGTGCCATTTTTGAAAAGCGATCCACTACTACGAATATGGAATCATGACCATGTTTAGATCTAGGCAATCCTAACACAAAGTCCATGCTAATGTCCGACCAAGGTGCATGAGGAATAGGCAATGGCATATAAAGACCAAAGGGGTTGGACTTAGACTTAGCTTGGATACATGTAGTGCATCGTTGAACGTGGCGCTCCACGTCGCGCTTCATCTTTGGCCAAAAGTAGTGAGTGGAGAGCATGTCATATGTCTTGTCACGGCCAAAGTGACCCATAAGGCCTCCACCATGGGACTCTTGAAGAAGCAAAAGTTGGAGAGACGATTTCGGAATGCAAAGCTTGTTTTGTTTGAAAAGAAACCCCTTATGCAAATAGAAATCATCAATCCCTTTGTCTATTGAAAATTGTGCAAATATTGGTCCAAAGAAGGAGTCGGACGCGTACAAAGATTTGATGTCATCAAGACCTAAGACATTGACTTCGAGTCGTGTAAGAAGGCTTGTGTTTTTGTGAGACAAGGCGTCCGCTACTACATTTTCTTTGCCCTTCTTGTATTTGACAATGTAAGGAAAAGACTCCATAAACTCAAACCATTTTGCGTGCCTTTTACTCAAGTTGGCTTGGCCCTTAAGATACTTCAACGACTCATGGTCGGAATGGATGATAAATTCTTTGGGCCAAAGATAGTGTTGCCACACTTGAAGAACTCGAACCAAGGCAAAAAGTTCTTTGTCATAAATGGGATAATTGAGGCGTGCGCCATCAAGTTTCTCACTGTGGTAAGCAATAGGACGCCCATTTTGCATAAGGACGCCACCAATGCCAATACCACTAGCGTTACATTCAATCTCAAAGGTTTTTGTGAAATCCGGCAATGCAAGAAGTGGTGCTTCGGTGAGCCTCTTTTTGAGCTCATCAAAAGCCTTTTGTTGTGCTTTTCCCCAAACGAACGTGACATTTTTCTTGGTCAATTCATTGCGACGGTAAAAGCCAGCCAACCCATGAAAACTACGAAGTTCACTAACATTTGTTGGGATGGGCCAATCTCGTATGTCCTTGACTTTTGAGACATCCACTTCTATGCCATTAGAAGACACAACAAAACCAAGGAAAATCAGCTTGTCTCTTGCAAAAGTGCACTTTGGGAGATTCGCATAAAGCTTTTCATGACGAAGGATTTGAAGGACCTCCTTAACATGAGTAACATGCTCCTCTAGTGACTTGCTATAGACAAGAATGTCATCAAAGTAAACAACTACACTCTTCCCAATGAGAGATCTCAAAATATGGTTCATGAAACGCATGAAGGTAGATGGGGCATTGGATAAGCCAAAAGGCATAACCAACCATTCATAGAGACCAAGCTTGGTCTTGAAGGCGGTTTTCCACTCATCACCTTCAGCCATGCGAATTTGATGGTAGCCACTACGAAGATCAATTTTCGAAAATATAGTGGCTCCACATAACTCATCAAGCATGTCATCAAGACGCGGTATAGGATGTCGATAACGCACGATGATAGCATTGATTGGACGGCAGTCCATGCATAACCTCAACGTATCATCCGTTTTTGGTACTAGGATCACGGGGACCGCGCTTGGGCTAGTGCTTACTTGGATCAAACCTTTGGAGACGAGTTGGTTGATTTGACGTTCGATCTCCTTCGTCTCTTCCAGGCGGCGCGGTTTGGGAGTGGTGCGCCGGGTATGAGGTCGATGCGGTGCTCTATCCCACGAAGAGGAGGAAGGCCATGAGGAAGCTCTTCGGGAAATACATCTTGGAATTCCTGCAAAATAGCCATCAAAGAAGGAGGAACATTTGTCAAGTCGTTAGTTCCTTGCGCTAGTCCTTTGCATACAAGGACATAGTGCAAGATGGATGGGTTGTTCCGCACTTCTCTCATCTCACTTCTGGTGGCAAGAAGAACACTCTTAGTTTTTCCACTCGAGTTTGGCTTGTAGCTCTCACTCACTATGGTGTGGTTCTCTCGCTCACCACTCTTCTCACAAGGTGTTTTTGCGTATTGCGCCCTCGCTAAAGCCTTTGCATTGTCCGCAATTATTTGGCTAGGAGTCATTGGTTGCAGCACACAAGTTTTATCAAGCCATTTGAAGGTGTAAGTGTTTGAGTGACCATTATGAAAAGCACGCTTGTCATATTGACACGGCCTTCCGAGCAACATGTGACAAACCGTCATTGGGACAACGTCACATTCCACCGTGTCCTTGTAGTGCCCAATGGAGAACGTCACCGAGACAGTGTGCTTGATCTTGACGGATCCTTGGTCACTTAGCCATTGGATATGGTAGGGGTGTCTATGCGGATGAAGGGTGAGGTTGAGTTTCTCACACAATTCCGTTCTTGCGAGGTTGTGGCAACTCCCTCCATCGATGACAACTTTGATGGACTTCCCATTGATGTCGGCACGAGTTTGGAAGATGTTCGAGCGTTGGTCTTCATTTTCATTGGCTTGGGTAGTCAAGACCCTTGTGACCACAAGCGATGGACTTGCGTCATGCTCACACACAAGAAGTTCTTGGTCCTCTTCCAAATGTTGCCTTGCCATGGCTTCCTTGACTCTTGCATCAAACTCTTCTTCACTCAAGTATTCTTCATCGCCGTTGTCATGGATGAACAAAACTTTCTTGTTCCCACATGCATTCGACTTGTGCCCTTTGCCTCCACACTTGTAGCATTCACCGGTGAATGGTTGATCATCTCTTGTGTGTTTGCCACTTGGGGGCTGTTTTCCTTGAGGGAGAGTTGGCTTTAAGGGAAGCTTGGTGGTACTTGAGGAGCTTCCACTTGGTGTCGTTGGAGTAGTGGTTGATGCTTGCTTGTAGGTGAAGTACGTCTTTGGCCTGTTGTACTTGATGTCCTCTTGCACTTGGCGCTCGGCCTTGGATGCGATGCGCACAAGCTCAACCATGTTGTTGTACTTTTGGAACTCGGTGATGCGCTTGATGGGATGGTTCAAGACATTGAGGAAGCGTGCCATTGTTTGTTCATCTCGCTCTTCAATGTTGGCACGGATCATGTTGAGCTCCATTTGCTTGAAGTACTCTTCCACGGTCTTTGTTCCTTGACTAAGCGTTTGAAGCTTGTTGAAGAGGTCACGCGTGTAGTGTGAAGGAACAAAGCGGGATCTCATATGAGCCTTCATATCTTGCCAAGTTGCGATTGGAGGCTCTTCTTTTGCTTCGCGAGCGAGTTGGACTTGTTCCCACCAAAGGTTGGCATACTCATCAAACTCGAGGGATGCCATGGCCATCATCTTCTCATTCCTATAGTTGTGCATACGGGAGATCTTGTCGACCTTGAGTTCCCAAGAGAGATATTCCTCTGGCTCATTGGAACCGGTGAACTTTGGCATGGTGAACTTGAGCTTGCCAAAAGTTTCTTCTCCATTGCGGTTCCAGTTGCGGCGGTTGCCATGATTTGGGCGGTCATCATCATCATCCGAGCTCTCTTGTCTTGCTTGGTGATTGTTGCGTTGCTCTTGCGGTTATTGAGGTGCCGCGTTTGGTGGTGGAACTTGTTGGTGACGACGAGCTTGGGGAGCTTGCTCGTTTTGTTGACGCGGTTGAGGACGAGGAGGAGGTTGATGGTCCTCACGACGAGCTTGGGGAGCTTGCTCTTGTTCTTGTCGTCGTTGATGTCAAGGAGCATTGTCTTGCGCCCTATGGCGAGGAGGACGTCGAGCCGCATGCGCAATGGGCTGCTCTTCTTCTTCTTGGTGTAGAGGAGGCTCGTCATGACCATCATGTTGCCGACGTGGACGATCATGTCGATGATGACGCCTTGGGGGATCTTTGAGTGCTTCCCGTCGACGGTGATCTTGTTCGTCCTCTTCGGAAGCTTCACTTGTTGTTGAAGGGGCATGTCGACGTCGATGGCCTTGGTGGTCCATGTGAGGTTGCTCTTGTTGAATCACAAGTGCCCTTGGTTGTGGCTGGTTCCCGGCGCCTTTGGAGGTCTTGCGGAGAGGTCACCATCATAGCTTGACGTTGCGTGACGGAGATGGTACCGCCATGAAGAGCTCATGGATTGAAGAACGGGTCCATCCCGGTGCCTTGAAGCGTGACGGCGAGGTGCACTTGATTCACTTGAGGAGTGCCGAGATGAGCTTGATTCGCGCAAGCGTGGCCTTGCGAGTCCATCAATGATGCGTTGAAGCTTTTCATCCGTTGAGGCGAGTGCACGACCAAGAGCTTCATTTTGATGTCCGAGGTTGTGTTGCATCGCATGCATTTGGCCACGGACTTCTTCGAAGCGGTTGTCGATGTTTTTGAATTCCACACGGGCCTCGCTAAATTGTTCATCTTGGCGCCGCTCCAGAGCTTCACAACGATAGTTGAATTCTCCTCGGACCTTCCAATGGTCCCATCTTGTCATGAATTGGTTATCATCCTCCGAAGGTGGTGGTGGTTGGGATGGCTCTCCATGCCTGTCCATAATGCAAAGCCAACAAGGGTTGTATATGGAGAGAAGGGTGTGGAGAGTTAGCCTTTTACCTCACCTTGGAGATTATATCAAACCAATTGCCACACAAATGAGCGAAAAGCGTGCAAAGTGAAATGGCAAGAAACTCTCAAAGGCTTTTGGTGGAAGGTTAGGATTGTGGAAGACCAAACGAAACGATCCAAGCAAAAGGTTATTGTCCTACGTGGTAAAGAACCAAAGATCAAAAGCAAAAGGATACGATCTACAAAAACACGGAAAACACACACGTGGAGATAAACGGGGTTAGCACGACTATGAAAATGAGCACAAAAGGTCCTAACGAAGACTACGCTCGGTTGTCGTGCCAACTCAAGGAGAGACCACAACTCGTTTGCCAAAAGAGGATAAACAATAGATTTGTGCACTTGCCTCGGTGCGCTCTTTCTTCTCTCTTTCTTGGCTTACAAGCTTGGTATTCTCTTTGTATTGGGAGACTATGTATCTTTTTCTCTTTTTCTTTTGTTCTTTTTTTATTCTTTTTCCTTTTTCTCCCTTTCTATGCTACTATGTTAGTACCGCTTGCGACAACCGGTAGTACCGGTGAGCGGTAGTACCGTTTGTACTACCGGTAGTACCGGTCACTTGCGGTAGTACCGCTTGCACGGCCGGTAGTACCGCTTGGCACAGATCTGGAACGCGATGAACTTGCCAAAAACCTCAAATTCGTGGGAAATCTGACCGAAAGGCTGGGCTAGAAACAACAGGGGCTATAGATCGACTCCCAAAGCAACAGATCTATGGACCAAAACCACGAAAAACTCACCAAATCCAGAGATCGATCCGAAGGCAAATTGGGGCTCTTTTTGGTAGGATTTTCGTTTTTAAGGTGGATAAAAGAAAATTTGGGGGGAAATTCGTGATCAACCATGCTCTTGCTACCAATATGTTATGGGGTAACCCTGGGGTTGGCCCGATCTTTCAAGAATTCCACAAGAAACGAGGGGAAAGAGGTGGTCGGGGGATGAAATCGAGGAAAGCGATGGAAATCACGAACACACACATCGAAACACGATACATGCCTACTACTCACGCCGGTGGCAACCGGTCCAACATAATCTCTAGGATCGGTGTTCGGCGAAGCTCGCTCTCCACGCCAACAATGGGGGATGAGGTGCTTGGTGAGATCTTGACGACTTGGGGGCGAGAAACCGAGAACCCAAGGCCTTGTACAACTTGAACGCACTAGGCAAGATCCAAGAGGTGGGTGGATAATCTGGTGCTCCTTGGTAGGAGCATGAGACCAATAGATATAAGTCCTCAAAGGGTTTCCTTAATATCTATTATTATCCAAGTCTAGCGTTTACAATGGAGGGTGGGGGCTATATATAGTCCAGCCACAAAACAGGGGTAGTTTCGGAACGAAAAGGTAAATTATAGGTAGGGTTACAAGGCACAGGGCCGAACTTAGGCGATCAGGGTCGAGCAGACCGGTAGTACCGGCAATCCGGTAGTACCGGTGGTAACCTGTAGTACCGCTCGAGCGGTGAGTACCGCTTGAGGGCTGGAGCTTCCGTCGAGGCGCCTGTAGGAGGGGCGGTAGACTGCCTGTCCGGTAGTACCGTCATGGGTCCCAGAGTACCGCTTATGGAGCGTGAGCGGTGCTTCTGGAGTGTCCGTGGCTGAGGCGGTGGCCGCTTGAGCGAGTACCTCGTCTCAACCGGTAATCTGGTGGCGTCTGGCGGATCGGTTCTTGCCCTCCGTCCTTGTGTCCTTCTCTTCGTACTGATGATGCACTGTGTATGCGTGAAGTAGCAAGCCATCCAAGGGTGTGTCAAGTCACACAAGGAGAGGCGAGTTCACCTTAGCTTGAAGGAGTTTGGCTCGAGCCTTGAGTCATGGGTCCACTTGGGGAGCTCGTGGGAGTAGATGTAGTAGCGGTCGAGGATTTGCATCAAGTCCCAGGGCCTGCAAGCTGTACTACCGATTCTGGACCCGGTACTCAAGATCTGGGACCCAAGCCCGTACTTACCAGTCTTCTGTGCTGCTAAGACTTGGGCCTTCGGCCCATGTACCCCTCTAGCTCGTCCAAACCCTAGTTTTATCCCTAAACTACCCCTGTTTATGTGGTTGGCCTATAAATAGAGTCCCCACCCCTCATGTATCCCTTAGGCATAGATGATAGACTAAAGACAACCCCCATTGTGGAATCTCTAGTTTTGCCTCATCCCCTTTACCAAGGGGACCGACTATCGTCACCAACCTCGATTGGACTTTGCATCATGCATCCATCGTTGAACAAGGCCTTGGAGTTCGATGTCTCGTCTCCAAGTTGTCAAGACCCTCCCCAAGGTGTTCTTCCCTCTCCGATGTGGATTTGAGGGAGCACGTTGACCGATCTTTCCTTGCGAGGATTCTATCGGACCGGTGGCCGCCGTTCGGGAGCAATCGGCCTTGTATCGTGTGAGTTTTGCGTGTGTTCATCGTGTTCTTCGCGAGGTGTGTGTTCGCTTCCGCTACCTTCTCCCTTTCCCCTCGCTTTCCCATCGATTTGACCACGAGATCCGTGAAGATCGGGCACCCAAGAGGTTAACCCCTCCATCAACTGATCTAGTTGATATCCCCAAGAGTGTAAGGTTTACTATAGGCGACTTGGTGGAGTCTGAATCCTGGACTTTTTCTGTTGAAGTGCTGCAAAGTGACCTGCTTGGGGGGGCACCTGATGAGGACCCACTTCCAGATGACAATGTGGACCCACATCCTGCACCTGTCTTTGGGCCCCAGATCCCCCCTCCTCCCCCTCCCCCATGCTCCTAGGGTGGTTTGGGTCAGTGGTTGGCCCCTGTGTAGGATCCTGCTCCTGAAGGTGACAATAATGAAGGTTGGGGCCCCTGGGAAGCTGCTGCTGCTCCAGTTCAAGGCCCTGTCATTGCTCCTGGTGAGGACATGCCTGTGGACAACCATAATCTTCCCCCATAGGATGTTAAAAGTGGGGTTACAGGTGCCATCCTTGTCCAAGACTGGGATTCTGATGATGATGAGTCTGTAAATGCTGAGCCTGTGGTTGCTGAGGATCAGGGTGTGGCTGCTGGACCCCAAGGTGTTGGTATTGGTGAAGGCCTTCAGAACATTTTACAGAACTATTTGGTTGATGATGATGATGAGGTAAATTCATATGATGAGGGGAGGATGGGGAGCCCCATGGATTCAAGTGTTGTGGCTGCTGAAAATGAGGATTGGATGTTGGAGGATCAACATCTCCTTTCTCCTAATGAGTCACATTTCCAGGTGGGAATGGTGAGAACTTTTGTGTCCATTCCTAATGTGCATGTTGCAAAACAGGGCTTTTCCCAACAAGGCCTAGAGCTCTGGGGAAGTTATTTTGCTCCTCATATTCAGAAGGACACTTCCTCAAAAGGCTCCCTCAAGTGTGATATCCCTGTAAGTTGGTTTAACTTTATTACTCTCATGCTTGCTACCCCTGAGAAGTTTAATTGGGTCAAGAGCTTCCTTACTTATCCTTTATGGGAAACTATTAAAGAGCCTATTGCTGAAGAGAACTCCATTTCTTTCATCATCCCTAATGAGAGCTTTTCTCAGATGGCTCCTCCTTGTCTGGGCATTGAAGCTAAAAAATCTTCCTGCTCTCCCTCCACCCCTTCCAGAAAGAGAAAGTGCAAGGAGCCTCTTGTTGACACTGAGGTGAGAAGAAGCCCTAGAATTGTTGAACTGAATGGGGGTTTTAAAAGCCACCTAAATTGCTTAATTGTTGATTGTCTGGTTTGCAATGCTGTTCCACCATGCTTGAATCCTAAAGTGGTTAAAAATCTTGCTGCCGCTTTCTGCAAGGTTAAGGATGGTGACCTGGAGAAGAGGTTACTCAAGAAAGGGAAAGCCACTGAATTGGCAGTAAAGGCTCCTCAAAAGCGACATCAAAGGCGGCTCATCAAGCTTGAGCATTGGAGGCAAGAAGAAAGCTGGGGATGCTGGTACCTGTGGTCAGCAAGCCAAGAAGAAACCCCCCACTTAAGTGTTTTAATGTATCAAACTAAGTCTTTTGCTGGAGTCTTGTTGACTCCATGTTCTGTGACCTGCTCTTGTGGTCTTTTCATGTGTTTGGTACTTATTGTTGAATCTGTCAGTGGAGTTATGATATGGATTGCCTTTTGTCTATGTGGCTGTTGTTTCCTCAATTGGGTGGTTACATTACTTATATCACCTCATCATTCTACATACATCTGGTTTCTTAATGGATAACAAAAGAATTTGGAAGATCTTGAACTGGAATATCAGGGGTATTAACTCTGAAAAAAATGGGTTGCTCTCAGAAATAAAATTGATGAGTCTGGATGTGACATTATTTGCCTTCAAGAAACTAAGAGAGAAGATTTTGACATCTCTTACATAAAAAAATTCTGCCCCCCCAAATTTACCAATTTTGAATTTCTTCCCTCCAGGGGAGCCTCTAGGGGTTTGATCACCATTTGTAATAGTTCTCTGTTCTCTGGGCATCTTTCCTTTCACAATGAGTTCTCCATCTCCATCACCTTGACATCTCTCTTGTCCAATGAAACCTGTATCCTCACCAATATTTATGGGCCATGCTTACCTGAAAAAAAGGCAGACTTTTTAGATTGGTTTGGAAGTATTGATATGCCTGATGATATGGATTGGCTCATTGTGGGTGACTTCAACTTCTGTAGAAAGCCTTCTGATAGAAATAGATTGGGTGGGGATGTGAATGGTATGCTTCTCTTCAATGAAGCCATTAATAATTTGGGTCTCATAGAATTAACCCTTAAAGGTAGAAAGTTTACTTGGAGTAACATGCAAAAAGAACACCTTTTGGAAAGGTTGGACTAGTTCTTTACTTCTGCTTCCTGGACTCAGAGCTTTCCTTCAACTTTTGTTGCTCCTCTTACAAAGCCTACCTCTGATCATTTTCCTTGTGTCATCTCCATTGGCACAATGATACCCAAAGCCCAGGTGTTTAGATTTGAAAATCATTGGATGCATCATAAGGAATTTAAAACTATTGTTCAAAATGCCTGGAATATTCCTGTTGGCTTGGGATTACGCCTAAAAATCAATGCTAAATTCAAAAATGTGAGAAGGGGTCAAGCTCGGGCAAAAAATCTGCACACGGAATCACAAATCTGCAATGTTAATGCCACCATTGATCTTCTGGATGCCATGGAGGAAATGAGAACTCTTACTGTCCTAGAATGGAATCTCAGATATCTCCTGAAGAATCTTATAATTTCTCTGTTACAAGATCAAAATACTTATTGGAAGCAGAGGGGGAAAATTAAATGGGTTAAGCTGGGTGATGAAAACAAAAAATTCTTTCATTCCAAAGCTACCATAAGTTTCAGGCATAACTACATTTCCATGCTCAAAGATGATTCTAATTGATGCAGCCCGTCCTCCGACCGCTACTACATCTACTCCCACGAGCTACCCAAGTGGACCCATGACTCGCGCCCGAGCCAAACTCCTTCAAACTAAGGTGAACTCGCTCCTCTCCTTGTGTGACTTCGACACCCCCTTGGATGGCTTGCTACTTCACACGCAAACTCTATGCATCATCAGTGCGAAGAAGCCACCGATCGCTGCCGAAGCGGTACTACCGGTTGGTACGACCGTACTCCGCTCAAGAGGTCCCGCCTCCTCCTACCGCCACAGGAAGCACTACTCCACGCCCCAGAAGCAAGCGGTACTACCGGTCCTGCAACCGGTACTACCGGTGGCCAGTACTACCGCCCCCTCCTACCGCTCGCCACTGACGCCTTCGACGGAAGCTCCAGGCCCTCAAGCGGTACTACCGCTCCGAGCCAGTACTACGGTCACCACGTACTCTTGGTTGCGGACCGGTACTACCGGTCTGCGACCCTGATCGCCTAAGTTCGTCCTTGTGCCTTGTAACCCAACCTATCATTTATCTTTTCATTCTGAAACTACCCCTGTTTTGTGGCTGGACTATATATAGCCCCCACCCTCTATTGTAAACGCTCAGACTTGGATAATAATAGATATTAAGGAAACCCTTTGAGGACTTATATCTACTGGTCTCATGCTCCTACCAAGGAGCACCGGATTATCCACCCCCCTCTTGGATCTTGCCTAGTGCGTTCAAGTTGTACAAGGCCTTGGGTTCTCGGTTTCTCGCCCCCCAAGTCGTCAAGGTCTCACCAAGCACCTCATCCCCCGTTGTTGGCGTGGAGAGCGAGCTTCGCCCAACACCGATCCTAGGGATTATATTGGACCGGTTGCCACCGGCGTGAGGAGGAGGCGTGTATCGTGTTTTGGTGCGTGTGTGTTCATGGTTTTCTTCGCCTTTCCCCGATTTCATACCCGACCACCTCTTTTCCCCCTCGTTGCTCGTGGAATTCGTGAAAGATCGGGCCAACCCCAGGGTTACCCCCTAACATATTGGTATCAAGAGCACGGTTGATCACGAATTTCCCCCAATTTTTCTTTTATCCGCCTTAAAAACGAAAATCCTACCAAAAAGAGCCCCAATTTGCCTTCGGATCGATCTCTGGATTTGGGTGAGTTTTTCGTGGTTTTGGTCCATAGATCTGTTGCTTTGGGAGTCGATCTATAGCCCCTATTGTTTCTAGCTCAGTCTTTCGGTCAGTTTTTCAACGAATTTGAGGTTTTTGGCAAGTTCACCTCGTTCAGGTGCTGCCAAGTCTTGCCGGTACTGCGGCAGTACTACGGTACTCTGAGGTGGTACTACCGCTCACTCGGTACTACCGCTACCAGATTACCGCCGCCATCGACCGTGCTTCCGCCCTTTGACGCCTCGATTTCGATTCTCACGACCTTTCCCATCTCGCTTGTTCGTGTTTCGCGTGTTTGTCGCCATTTTCACAAAAGCTTCCGCATCAAAGTCATACCGCGCTCAACGACATCGCGACACTCGAACATATTCCCCCACCAACGGTTGCAAGTCGTCAACAATACCAAAGGTATAACTTGCACCACCTTGACAGCCCCATATCTTCCTTTGTGTGTATCTATCCTATGAGAGCAACTCATTTTGTGTTTGTCTAAGCATTGTGCACTTGCCTTCGGAAAAGTGAGAGTGTGAGGCCAAATACAAAAACTAACATAGTAGCATAGCTAGGGAGAAAAAGAAAAAGAATAAAAAAAACAAGGAAATGAAAAAGATAGAATAGAAAGTTACATAGTCTAACAATGCAAAGAGAATACCAAGCTTGTAAGCCAACAAGAGAGAAGAAAGAGCGCACCGAGGCAAGTGCACAAATCTATTGCTTATCCTCTTTTGGCAAACGAGTTGTGGTCTCTCCTTGTGTTGGCACGACAACCGAGCGTAGTCTTCGTTAGGACCTTTTGTGCTCATTTTCATAGTCGTGCTAACCCCGTTTTTCTCCACGTGTGTGTTTTCCCTGTTTTTGTAGATCATATCCTTTTTGCTTTTGATCTTTGGTTCTTTACCACGTAGGACAATAACCTTTTGCTTGGATCGTTTCGTTTGGTTTTCCACAACCCTAACCTTCCACCAAAAGCCTTTGAGAGTTTCTTGCTATTTCACTTTGCACGCTTTTCGCTCATTTGTGTGGCAATTGGTTTGATATAATCCCCAAGGTGAGGTAAAAGGCTAACTCTCCACACCCTCTCTCTCCATATACAACCATTGTTGGCTTTGCATCATGGACAGGCATGGAGAGCCATCCCAACCACCACCACCTCCGGAGGATGATAACCAATTCATGATAAGATGGGACCATTGGAAGATCCGAGGAGAATTCAACTATCGTTGTGAAGCTCTCGAGCGGCGCCAAGATGAACAATTTAGCGAGGCCCGTGTGGAATTCAAGAACATCGACAACCGCTTCGAAGAAGTCCGTGGCCAAATGCATGCCATGCAACACAACCTCGGTCATCAAAATGAAGCTCTTGGTCGTGCACTCGCCTAAACGGATGAGAAGCTTCAACGCATCATGGTGGCGGTGGCGGAGTATTAGGGTTTATGGTGGCTCGGTATACGGCGGCGGAATATGGTGGCGGAATATGGTGGCGGTGATCGGCGAGTGTGGCGGGTGACTAGTATGATTAGAACTCGAAACTCTAAGGGACGAGACACTAAGACCAACAACTCGACGCGACGATGTAGACACAAATTCAACAATGCAAAAACTGAAAAGATAATGCGAGGCGTAGATTGGTTATGGGATGGATCTAAACTCTAACTGTGTTTTTGGCTTTTTCGTGGGTTATAGGTAAAAACAGATCTAATTTATGAAAAACAGTAAAATCTCACCGAGCAACCTGAAATCTGATACCACTTGATAGGGCAAAGGTGTCCGATCTTTCGATGATATGGCGATATTCGATTTGGTGGAGTTCAGGCTTGACGATCCGACTACACGTGCGAGCACGAGCGCCAATGCAATCGCTAGGCCAATCTCCTGGAGGTTACCGATCCTACGTGAACACGATCAGCCTGACCAGCGAGGGTCTTAATTCCTACCTGAAATCGAGAACAAGTAAGAATCAATATTGCAATCAAGATATCGCGGATTAAGAGGAAAGCTTTATTGAAGAGGTGGGATCCTGAATAGGTGCGAAGTACAAGAGGCCTCTGCGACGCTCGAGCCTTGGCGAAGTTGCGACTATGGCTAACTTAATTATAAACAAAATCCAAGTCTAGAGGTTCGGCTATGGGGCGTATTTAAGGGCGAAAAGGTGGGGTTTCGGCCAGCCATGGAAGTGGTGGCCGAATCCAACCCTAAAAGTCCTTTCCCCCTCAAATACGGACTCTAAAAAGTGGCTAATTAAAATCCTGCGAAAATTACATGGGCTGGCCCAAAATAAAAGGTGTCACACCATATTAAGCTATGGACGAATTCGTAAAGTATTGATCTTGAATATTTCGTCCAAGCCTTCTTTCTTCATTATGGTGGCCTCAAAGTTCTGAAATCTTCATCTGTGGCCTTCTCTTGGATCATCACATGCTTGCTGCCATCTCCATGCATGGCCATGCTCCAATGCTTGTCCCTCTCATCCATGCTTGGTCCATCATTCCTAAGAGTAAGAAATATATCCGATTTAGGCAGCATCATATTCTCATGTATGTGAGGAATAGTTCCAAGAAACGAAAGTACCTGATAGTTAAGTTGTTTGTCACGAGATGTTGTGATGGGTCCTTGTATGTGTGTTGCTGTAGGTACAACGGTTGTATCAATAGTAGGGATGTCCACATCACAATGCCCCATCTACCTTCATGCGCCTCATGAACCTTATTTTGCGATCTCTCATTGGAAAGAGTGTAGTCGTTTACTTTGATGACATTCTTGTCTATAGCAAGTCACTAGAGGAGCATGTTACTCATGTTAAGGAGGTCTTACAAATCCTTCGTCATGAAAAGCTTTATGCTAACCTCCCCAAGTGCACTTTTGCAAGACACAAGCTGATTTTCCTTGGTTTTGTTGTGTCTTCTAATGGCATTGAAGTTGATGTCTCAAAAGTAAAGGACATACGAGATTGGCCCATCCCAACAAATGTTAGTGAACTTCGTAGTTTTCATGGGTTGGCCGGCTTTCCAGTCGCTTTGTGAAAGATTTTTCTACAATTGCTTGCCCCCTCAACGAATTGACCAAGAAAAATGTCACGTTCGTTTGGGGAAAAGCACAACAAAAGGCGTTTGATGAGCTCAAAAAGAGGCTCACCGAAGCACCACTTCTTGCATTGCCAGATTTCACAAAAACCTTTGAGATTGAATGCGACGCTAGTGGTATTGGCATTGGTGGCGTCCTTATGCAAAATGGGCGTCCTATTGCTTACCATAGTGAGAAACTTGATGGCGCACGCCTCAATTATCCCATTTATGACAAAGAACTTTTTGCCTTGGTTCGTGTTCTTCAAGTGTGGCAACACTATCTTTGGACCAAAGAATTTATCATCCATTCCGACCATGAGTCGTTGAAGTACCTTAAGGGCCAAGCCAACTTGAGTAAAAGGCACACAAAGTGGGTTGAGTTTATGGAGTCTTTTCCTTACATTGTCAAATACAAGAAGGGCAAAGAAAATGTGGTAGCGGACGCCTTGTCTCGCAAAAACACAAGCCTTCTTACACGACTCAAAGTCAATGTCTTGGGTCTTGATGACATCAAATCTTTGTACGAGTCTGACTCTTTCTTTGGACCAATATTTGCACAATGTTCAATAGACAAAGGGATTGATGATTTCTATTTGCATAAGGGTTTTCTTTTCAAACAAAACAAGCTTTGCATTCTGAAATCGTCTCTCCAACTCTTGCTTCTTCAAGAGTCCCATGGTGGAGGCCTTATGGGTCACTTTGGCCGTGACAAGACATACGACATGCTCTCCACTCACTACTTTTGGCCAAAGATGAAGCGCGACGTGGAGCGCCACGTTCAACGATGCACTACATGTATTCAAGCTAAGTCCAAGTCCAACCCCTTTGGTCTTTATATGCCATTACCTATTCCTGATGCACCTTGGTCGGACATTAGCATGGACTTTGTGTTAGGCTTGCCTATATCGAAACATGGTCATGATTCCATATTTGTAGTCGTGGATCGCTTTTCAAAAATGGCACATTTCATTCCGTGCCATAAGACCGATGATGCTTCACATGTAGCAAATTTGTTTTTCAGGGAAGTAATTCGGCTACACGGCGTGCCAAGAACAATCGTCTCCGACCGCGACGTAAAATTCATGAGCTACTTCTGGAAGACCCTCATGGCCAAGCTCGGCATCAAGCTCCTCTTCTCGTCCGCCTCGCATCCTCAAACCGATGGACAAACCGAGGTCGTCAATCAAAGTCTGGGCACACTTCTTCGGGTGTTGATAAAGAACAACCTTAAAGACTGGGAGGAATGCATTCCACACGCCGAGTTCGCCTACAATCGCGCCAAGCACTCCACCACCATGAGGAGCCCGTTCATGATCGTCTATGGCTTGGAGCCTCTCACCGCGCTCGATATCCTTCCACTTCCACTTCATGAACGTGCCAATATGGACGTTGTCAAGCGTGCCCAAGCAATGATGAAACTCCATGAAGACACACGAGCTGCTATCGAGCAACAAGTCCTTTGCCAAGCATCAAGGCTAAACAAGGCCAAGAAAGAGATGATCTTTGATGAGGGCGACCTTATATGGATACACTTGAGTAAAGACCGCTTCCCCAAGGAACGCGACTCCAAGCTAAAGCCACGAGGCGATGGACCATTCAAGGTGCTAAAGAGGATCAACAACAACGCCTATGTGATCGATATACCAACATCGAAGTATCTTGTGAGCTCGACATTCAATGTCAAGGACCTCTCACCCTACCATGGCGAAGAGGAAGTTGTGACGGTTGAAGAGTCGAGGACGACTCTTTCCCAAGGGGGGGGAGCTGATGCAGCCCGTCCTCCGACCGCTACTACATCTACTCCCACGAGCTACCCAAGTGGACCCATGACTCGCGCCCGAGCCAAACTCCTTCAAACTAAGGTGAACTCGCTCCTCTCCTTTTGTGACTTCGACACCCCCTTTGATGGCTTGCTACTTCACACGCAAACTCTGTGCATCATCAGGTACGAAGAAGCCACCAGTCGCTGCCAGACGCAAGTGGTACTACCGGTTGGTACGACCGGTACTACCGCTCCAAGCGGTCCTACCGCCTCCTCCGACCGCTCGCCACAGGAAGCACTACTCCACGCCCCAGAAGCAAGCGGTACTACCGGTCCTGCAACCGGTACCACCGGTGGCCGGTACTACCGCCCCCTCCTACCGCTCGCCACAGACGCCTCCGACGGAAGCTCCAGGCCCTCAAGCGGTACTACCGCTCCGAAAGCGGTACTACCGGTTACCACTGGTACTACCGGTTGCCGGACCGGTACTACCGGTCCTGCCTGACCCTGATCGCCTAAGTTCGGCCCTGTGCCTTGTAACCCAACCTATCATTTATCTTTTCATTCCGAAACTACCCTGTTTTGTGGCTGGAATATATATAGCCCCCACCCTCTATTGTAAACGCTCAGACTTGGATAATAATAGATATTAAGGAAACCCTTTGAGGACTTATATCTATTGGTCTCATGCTCCTAGCAAGGAGCACCGGATTATCCACCCCCCTCTTGGATCTTGCCTAGTGCGTTAAAGTTGTACAAGGCCTTGGGTTCTCGGTTTCTCGCCCCCAAGTCGTCAAGGTCTCACCAAGCACCTCATCCCCCGTTGTTGGCGTGGAGAGCGAGCTTCGCCCAACACCGATCCTAGGGATTATGTTGGACCGGTTGCCACCGGCGTGAGGAGGAGGCGTGTATCGTGTTTTGGTGTGTGTGTGTGTGTTCGTGGTTTTCTTCACCTTTCCCCGATTTCATACCCGACCACCTCTTTTCCCCCTCGTTGCTCGTGGAATTCGTGAAAGATCGGGCCAACCCCAGGGTTACCCCCTAACACTAATGATGAGATTCATGATCATGATGGCAAAGCAGATCTCCTATGGAAAGCCTTTAAAGATAGATTGGGTACTTCTGATAAGCCTGAAATGCACTTCAATCTTAATGACTTGGCAGGGGAATGCTTAAGGCAAGAGGAAAAGGATGCTTAGGAAAAACCTTTCTCTGATGAGGAGATTGAAGATGTAATTAAAGAACTTCCAAATGATAAATCCCCTGGCCCAGATGGTTTTAACAATGAATTCATGAAACAATGTTGGCCTATTATTAAGGATGATGTGAAACAACTCCTTATGGATTTTTATGATGGGCAAACTTCCTTGGAAAGCATTAATGCCTCTTTTATCACCCTCATTCCAAAAATTGAAGCTCCTCGACACTGGCGATTTTAGGCCTATTTCTCTGCTAAACAGTGTCTTCAAGATTATAACCAAAATTCTGGCTAATAGATTGCAGAAGTTCATCCTTAAACTTGTCCACAAGAATCAATATGGTTTCCTCAAACAAAGGTCTATTCAAGATTGTTTAGGTTGGGCATTTTAATTCCTTGACCAATGCCACAAGTCCAAAGAAGAAATTTTAATTCTTAAGCTTGACATTGAAAAGGCTTTTGATAGAATTGAGAATTCTGCAATTATCAATATCCTCAAAGCCAAAGGTTTTGGTGATAAATGGATTTCTTGGATTCAGTTAATCTTTGGTTCAGCTTCCTCCTCTGTTCTGTTAAATGGAGTGCCTGGAAAGAAATTTTATTGCAGAAGAGGTGTGAGACAAGGTGATCCTTTATCTCCTCTCTTGTTTGTCGTGGCTGCTGATCTCCTCCAAAGCATCCTCAATAAAGCAATGAATTTTGGTCTTCTTTCCCTTCCCATTGAAGGTGTGTTCTGTCCTGATTTCCCTATGGTGCAGTATGCCGATGACACTTTATTAATCCTTAAGGCTGACTCTGAGCAACTTTTGTGCCTCAAGGCTCTTCTTCATACTTTTGCACTCTCCACTGGACTCAAAGTTAATTATTCTAAATCTAGTATGATGCCAATTAACATGGACACTCTAGTCCTTTACCATTATCTCCCAATGATGATGATGATGTTGCTGCACAAGACAAGTCCAATGAAATCAGAATTGGACCAATGACAAGGGCACGTGCAAAGCTACTAGGCCAACAGGTGAATTCGCTCTTAATTGAATCTGATATTTTAATTGATGAGAACTTTATACTGCCTAAGTCTATGCATCTTTGTATGATCAGGTTTGTTGATAACACAAGCGTTGCACGTGGAGAAGAAGGAGATTTGCAACAGGAAGAACAAGCACTGATTTCCAATATCAGCAAGTGCGTGAGGGAGGAGAGGGAGGCAGGCGCACTAGGAGACAATGAGGAAATCACGTATCATCAAGAAAGGGATGAGGAGCACCCAGAAATACATGTTTGAGGTATTCCACGACGTTTGGCCTGCATGCCAATTAGACCGAATCCATCTATGGGTCGGTATGTATTAGTTTGAGTCGAACCGAGTCAGTTTGGGCCAAGTTATGGCTGTTTTTAGGCCCAATTATGAGGGAGGACGCCCCAGCCCTCATATATACCATAGCATCCGTCGCAATTAGGGCTAGACCATGTTTAGATTAAACCAATACTTGTTTCGTTGAACTGCTGCAAGCATTCATCTGAAATTATATGTTCCTCTTTGATTCGATCAGGAATATCTACCATACCTCCACTTTGATTCGATCTGGAGTTTGCTACTGAAAGTCTTCGTGTTTTCTGTTGTTCCATTGGGAATTGGTAGATTGCAAACCGCTTCGTGGTGACTCGTGCTTGCAAGTGTGTGAAGTTGTGAATACCATCTGGGTTGAGATCTGTTGCATTGGCAGCGGGGGAACAGCCGGTGATTCACAGCATCCCACAAGTTATCTCCATTACCTCCACCATCATCTATGACATGCTCAACGAGAAGATCGGGCCACCCCTTATCATCTTGGTATCAGATTCTCAGGTTTACTCGGTGAGCAATTCATCCCCATAGATTAGTTGTTTTAGTCCTATACAGAAAAAGCCACACAAAAAAAATATTAGGGTTCATAGTGTATTGCCATAGCCTAGATAACATTGTTTGTGAGTTCTAGTTGCTGATCGTAGTCTTTTTGTGTAGCCTTTCTTCTAAATCTGAGTCGTAGTTTTTGTCTAGTTTTCGTCAAAGTTTGTCTCATAATCGGAGTTTTAGACTGTTTTTGATGTGGACATCCCTACTATTGATACAACCGTTGTACCTACAGCAACACACATACAAGGACCCATCACAAGATCTCGTGCCAAACAACTGAACTATCAGGTACTTTCGTTTCTTGGAACTATTCCTTACATACATGAGAATATGATGCTGCCTAAATCAGATATGTTTCTTACTCTTAGGAATGATGGACCGAGCATGGATGAGAGGGACAAGCATTGGAGCATGGCCATGCATGGTGATGGCAGCAAGCATGTGATGATCCAAGAGAAGGCCACGGATGAAGATTTCAGAACTTTGAGGCCACCATAATGAAGAAAGAAGGCTTGGACGAAATATTCAAGATCAATACTTTACTTAATTCGTCCATAGCATAATATGGTGTCATGACACCTTTATTTTGGGCCAGGCCCATGTAATTTTCGCAGGATTTTAATTAGCCACTTTTTAGAATCCGTATTTGAGGGGAAAAGGACTTTTAGGGTTGGATTCGGCCACCACTTCCATGGCTGGCCGAAACCCCACCTTTTCGCCCTTAAATACGCCTCATAGCCGAACCTTTAGACTCGGATTTTGTTTAGACAATAAGTTAGCCATAGTCGCAACTTCGCCAAGGCTCGAGCGTCGCAGAGGCCTCTTGTACTTCGCACCTATTCAGGATCCCACCTCTTTCAATAAAGCTTTCCTCTTAATCCGCAATATCTTGATTGCAATATTGGTTCTTACTTGTTCTTGATTTCAGGTAGGAATTAAGACCCTCATGGTCGGTGATCGTGTTCACGCAGGATCGGTAACCTCCAAGAGATTGGCCTAGCGATTGCATTGGCGCTCGTCGCACGCAGTAGTCGGATCGTCAAGCCGAACTCCACCAAATCGATTATCGCCATCTCATCGAAAGATCGGACACCTTTTCCCTATCAAGTGGTATCGATTTCGGTTGCTCGGTGAGATTTTACTGTTTTTCAGAGATTAGATATGTTTTACCTATAACCCACAAAAGCCAAAAACATGCTTAGAGTTTAGATCCATCCCATAACCAATCTACGCCTCGCATTATCTTTTCGCTTTTGCATTGTTGAATTTGTGTCTACATCGTCGGCCGAGTTCTTTGGTCTTAGTGTCTCGTCCCTTAGAGTTTCGAGTTCGATCATACTAGTCACCGCCACACTCCGATCACCGCCGCCATATACCCCGCCACCATATTCGCCGCCATATACCCCGCCACCATAAAACCCTAATACTCGCCACCGCCTTCCTACCGCGACACGATCCGATCATTTTACTGTGGTACGAGTCCGAGTAGAGTTACTGTTTCCTCGTTATTTCTTTTGACTTTCCTTCTTTGCTGTTTCCGTGTTCAGCTAAAGTCCGTGTCGAGCTAAGAGTCCGGTCGTAAGTCCAGAAGGAGAGCAAAAAAAAAAAAAAAAAAAGTCTGGAACCGCCTCCGAAAAAATTTTCTGGCTATACTGGTTTTCGGCTTTGGGGATCACTTTTCTCCATCGGCCGTTATAGCAATATTTTTTTGGCGCCTGCGCGCTTTCCGGAGCAAAATAAAAAATTTCAAAATTTTTTTTGGGGGCTCACCTCTTTTTCGACCCCGTAGATCAGTTCTAGACACTCACCATCCTAGTAATTTTCTGCATCTCGGATCGCTTTTCAGGGTGATATATCATCATACAGTGCTTGTTGTGTCGCGTCGTGACATCGTTGGTGATCTAGGCTCGCGTCTCTAGTACGGTCTAGCCTAGGACCAAAGACAAGATCTGCCGTTGAGCATTCTTTCAACTTTTGCATTGCTGTTTGATAATTGCGACCCTTTGCTAAGCCTTCCCGAGCTCCACATACTCTCCACGTGCGGTGTTTCGACTCGGTAATCGCTTGGTTCAATCTGGACCCACCGATCCTCGTGGTTGCACATCGCCTTTTCCCGCTGTTGGTAAGAACTTGTAAGAGCTTCAGATATTGCTTGACGGATTACGCGTGACTTCCACCATATTCACGTAGTATATACCGTGCTTTTTAAGGACTAACCATGACAGATACTTCGCGGAACCCGCCACCATGATTTAACGAAGAACTACATGCCCACTTCTCCGCTCGGGTCGATCGGCGAAGACGTGGACACGCCGCTAGGGAGTTTGACACCAAGCTCACCAACGCCGTGGACAAGATCGATGGACTCGAGAAATCCTTCAACGCCAAGCTTGACGTTCGGTTCAAGGAGCTTCGAACCGATTGCCGCGACCAAGACCGCACCCACATGGTGACGACGCATTCGATCACGGCTCGATCGCTGATGCCGCCGCACTTCGGCGGCTCTGCTGATCGACGTTCTCGGACTTCCGCGCCGCTGCTGCGACATTGGGGATGAGACGGGTACTACTACGACCCGACGACGACGATCTGTTTGACGAGGAGGTTGAACAACCTCCACAGTACCGCTGGTCGTCCCCGACATTACTACCGCAACGCCGCCCATGACGTAATGATGATGATCATGTTGCAAAGCTTAAATTAAATATTCCATCTTTTGAGGGTAAATATAATCGATGCATATCTTACATGGGAGATGGAAGTAGAACAACGTTTTGCATGCTTAAAATATCCCGAGAATATGCGTGTTAGTTTGCTACATGTGAATTTACTAAATTTGCTTCCCTTTGGTGGTCCGAGTATTGTCGTTTAAATCCTACTACTATTCCTAGTACTTGGACTGCTTTAAAATCGCTATGCGTGTTCGTTTTGTACCTCCCACTTATCAACGTGATTTACTAAAGAATCGACACTTAGAGCAAGGGAAAAATTTCAGAGAAGAGTATTATCGTGAATTGCAAACGGGATGGTTAGGTGTGGTCTTGTAGAATCTAATGAACAAATGCTTGCACGTTTCTTTGGTGGATTAAACAAGGACATTCAGCACATATTAGATTATAAGGAATATAATTCTATCACTGCTTGTTTCATCTTGCTTGCAAGCTGAGCGTGAAGTGCAGGATCGCCAAACACCATGGAGGAGGACTAATAATTCTGCAGTCGCACATCCACTTGGACATCCCGACAATCGCCTCGTGATTCTCCTCCGGCTACTACCACATCCAAGGCCACCACAAGATTTCCATTTGCTCCTCCACCATCATCCAATGCTCACCTTTCGAGTGCATCTTCTATGGCTTCCACGGTAAGACTAAGGATATACAATGCCGCAAGTCTTGGGGTTTTGGTCATATTGAGAGACAGTGCACAACACAACGTGTGATGATGGTGCGAGAAGATGGTGAATACGATTCATGTGACTTCGATGAAGATACACTAGCCCTTATTTACGCTTTCGAGATGGAGACAATTACGATGATGACGAGCCGAGGTAATGGGAGCTGGCTGATCAATACAAGAGTTTAATTACACAACGTGTTGAGTGTGCAATTGAGCAAATCTGAGCAAGATCAACGCCACAACCTGTTCCAAACACGTGGTGTTGTCAAGGAAAGAGCTATCGGATCATCATTGATGGAGGGAGTTGTAATAATCGGCGTTGACATGGTAGAGAAGCTTGCCCAACAAGACAACGCCCACATTCATACTACATCCAATGGTTTGAGAGTTCTCAAGATCAAGGTAACAAGAACGACGCTGGCATTTTACTATTGGTACATATTCGATTTTGTTGATTGTGATGTTGTACCTATGCAAGCTTGTTCTTTGTTACTTGGTAGACCATGGCAATTTGATAGAGAATCATTCATAATGGCAAAACTAACCACTATTCTCTTATGCATGATGGAAAGAAAATTGGTCTAAAAGCTATGACTCCGAACAGATTTTAAAAGATGATCTTGCTAGAGCTAGTAGAGCTAAAGCGAGGAGAAAATAAAAGTGAGAATCGATTGTTGCGCAGATTTTATACCACCAAAGAACACTAAATCTGATTCTACACATGCTCTGAAATTGTTTGAAGAGTCCATGTATGCTTGCAAATAAAATTGATATTCTTGAACTAGATGTAAACAATACTCAATGTTATGCAATTGTCTGCAAAGAGGTTTTGTTTTCATTTGAGGATATGCCTCCTTCTTTGCCACCATTGCTGTTGCTAACCTTTTGCAGAATATGAGGACGTATTTCCCGAGTTGCCACCAGACTACCTCCTATTAGAGGAATTGAGCATCAAAGATCTAATTCCTGGTGCCACGTTCCCCAACCGCGCCATATAGAACCAATCCAGGAGACAAAGAGATACAACGCCAAATTCAGGAACTACTAAGCAGAGATCATATTCGTGAGTCCCTTAGCCCTTGTCTTTGTTCCTATTATTTTGGTGCCTAAGAAAGATGGTTCTTCGCGCATGTGTACTGATTGTAGAGCTATCAATAATATTACTATTCGATATCGTCATCCTATTCCACGTTTAGATGAAATGCTTGATGAGTTGTGTGGCTCTACCATGTTTTCTAAAGTTGATTTGCGTAGTGGTTACCACCAGATTCGTATGAAATTAGGAGATGAATGGAAAAGCATTTAAAACTAAGTTCGGTTTATATGAGTGGTTAGTAATGCCGTTGGTTTAACTAATGCACCTAGCACTTTCATGAGATTAATGAACGAAGTTTTACGTGCTTTCATTGGACGTTTTGTGGTAGTCTACTTTGATGATATTCTGATTTATAGCAAATCTTTAGAGGAACATTTGGACCATTTACGTGCTGTTTTCAATGCTTTACGTGATGCACGTTTTTTTGGTAACCTTGAGAAGTGCACCTTTTGCACCAATCGAGTTGCGTTTCTTGGCTATGTTGTTACATCACAGGGTATTGAAGTGGATCCAGCCAAGATTGAAGCTATTGAGAATTGGCCGCAGCCCAAGACGGTCACACAAGTGAGGAGTTTTCTTGGCCTTGCTGTTTTTATAGGCGCTTTGTCAAAGACTTTGGATCAATTGCCGCGCCGCTGAATGACCTTACCAAGAAGGATGTGCCCTTTGTTTGGGGCGATGCACAACAACAGGCTTTCGTCATATTAAAAGATAAGCTAACACATGCTCCCTTACTCCAACTTCCTGATTTTACTAAGACTTTTGAGCTTGAATGTGATGCTAGTGGAATTGGTTTGGGAGGGGTGTTATTACAAGAGGGAAAACCTGTTGCATATTTTAGTGAGAAATTGAGTGGGGCTAGTCTGAACTATTCTACTTATGATAAAGAATTATATGCGTTGGTTCGGACACTAGAAACTTGGCAACATTATCTATGGCCTAAAGAGTTTGTTATTCATTCTGGTCATGAATCTTTGAAGCATATTCGTAGTCAAGCTAAGTTGAATCGTCGTCATGCAAAGTGGGTTGAATTTATTGAGTCTTTTCCTTATGTTATCAAACACAAAAAAGGTAAAGATAATATTATTGCTGATGCTTTGTCACGCCGTTATGCTTTGTTATCTCAACTTGACTTCAAAATATTTGGATTGGAAACTATTAAGGAACAATATGTGCATGATGCTGAATTTAAAGATGTGTTGCAGAATTGTAGAGATGGTAGAACTTGGAACAAGTTCGTCTTCAATGATGGATTTGTTCGTGCTAACAAACTATGCATTCCAGATAGCTCGTTGTCTTTTGTTGTTACAGGAGGCACATGGAGGAGGATTGATGGGACACTTTGGTGTCAAGAAGGCGAAGGATGTTCTTCTTGCACACTTCTTTTGGCCACGTGTCGTCGAGATGTTGATGATTTGTGCAATCGCACTACTTGTCAAAAAGCTAAGTCTCGCTTAATCCACATGGTTTATATATGCCTCTTCCTGTTCCTAGTGTTCCTTGGGAGGATATTTCTATGGACTTTGTTTTGGGATTACCACGAACACGAAGGAGGGATAGTATTTTTGTTGTTGTGGATCGGTTTTCTAAGATGGCACACTTTATTCCTTGTCATAAAGCGGATGATCTGCGCATATATTGATTTGTTCTTTCGTGAAATTGTTTGTTTGCATGGTGTGCCAAATACTATTGTCTCGATCGTGATACTAAATTTCTTAGCCACTTTTGGAGATGTTTATGGGCTAAGTTGGGGACTAAATTGCTTAGTACTACATGTCATCCCCAAACCGATGGTCAAACCAAGTAGTAAATAGAACTTTGTCTACTATGTTACGGGCTGTTTTAAAGAAGAACTTAAAATTGTGGGAAGAGTGTTTACCTCATATAGAATTTGCTTATAATCGTTCATTGCATTCTACCACAAAGATGTGCCCATTTGAGATTGTGTATGGTTTTGTTCCTCGTGCACCTATTGATTTATTGCCTTTACCTTCTTGATTGCAACATAATTTGGATGCTACACAACGCTATTGAAATGATATTAAACTTGCATAAGACTACTAAAGATAACATTGAACACATGAATGCTAAGTATAAACTTCTTTGGGGATAAAGGGAGAAAGCATGTTGTGTTTGATGTTGGCGATCTTGTTTGGTTACATTTGCGTAAAGATCGCTTTTTCTGATTTACGCAAGTCTAAGTTAATGCCACGTCTGCTTGTCCCTTTAAGGTGTTAGAGAGAATCAATGATAATGCATATAAACTTGAGTTGCTGCAGACTTTGGTAGTTAGTCCTACATTTAACATTGCAGATTTGAAGCCTTACTTTGGTGAGGAAGATGAGATTGCATCGAGGACGACTTCAATTCAAGAAGGGAGCATGATGTGGACATCCCTACTATTGATACAACCGTTGTACCTACAAAGAACACACATACAAGGACCCATCACAAGATCTCGTACAAACAACTGAACTATCGGTACTTTCGCTTTCTTGGAACTATTCCTTACATACATGAGAATATGATGCTGCCTAAATCGGATATGTTTCTTACTCTTAGGAATGATGGACCGAGCATGGATGAGAGGGACAAGCATTGGAGCATGGCCATGCATGGTGATGGCAGAAGCATGTGATGATCCAAGAGAAGGCCACGGATGAAGATTTCAGAACTTTGAGGCCACCATAATGAAGAAAGAAGGCTTGGACGAAATATTCAAGATCAATACTTACTTAATTCTTCCATAGCATAATATGGTGTCATGACACCTTTATTTTGGGCCAGGCCCATGTAATTTTCGCTGATTTTAATTAGCCACTTTTTAGAATCCGTATTTGAGGAAAAGGACTTTTAGGTTGGATTCGCCACCACTTCCATGGCTAGCGAAACCCCACCTTTTCGCCTTAAATACGCCTCATAGCCGAACCTTTAGACTCGGATTTTGTTTAGACATTAAGTTAGCCATAGTCGCAACTTCGCCAAGGCTCGGCGTCGCAGAGGCCTCTTGTACCGCACCTATTCAGGATCCCACCTCTTTCAATAAAGCTTTCCTCTTAATCCGCAATATCTTGATTGCAATATTGGTTCTTACTTGTTCTCGATTTGGTAGGAATTAAGACCCTCTTGGTCGGTGATCGTGTTCACGCAGGATCGGTAACCTCCAGGAGATTGGCCTAGCGATTGCATTGGCGCTCGTGCTCGCACGTGTAGTCGGATCGTCAAGCCCGAACTCCACCAAATCGATTATCGCCATCTCATCGAAAGATCGGACACCTTTGCCCTATCAGTTTTTAGACAGTTCGTCGTGTTCTTGAGGTAGATCTGGACGATCCGTTTTTATTTTGGTTGAGTTAGAGTCGCTAGATCTATTTTAGAAGAAAAAAAATCCCGCGCCGCTACCTCTCGCCAGACCTGAGACGGTTCTGAGCTTGTACGTGAGCGAGCGAGAAAAAAATCCCGCGTCGCTACCTCTCGCCATACCTGAGACAGTTCTGAGCTTGTGCGTGAGCGAGCGAGCACAAAAAAAACGACGCTGCACCTCTCGCTGAACCTCAGACTTGTCTGTCCCTGTACGTGAGGCTTGAGCGAGCTGAAAAAAATTTATTTCTTCTTTATTTTTTTTATTTTTTTGTTACTGAGTCCACATAGCGTTTGTATCTTTGTGAGCCTTAGTAAGCCTTTTTTTGGTGTCTAGAACTATCCTAGGAGACTAGCATGCTTAGTGCTCTTCGGGCTGCTTAGTTTAGCAATCTGGTGCCCGTTTTGTTGAGTCATTGCTAGCGTCTCTCCTTGTGCATTGCAACACGAGCATTACTCCGATATACCTTAATTTTGAGCTCCTTTTCGGAGTTGCAATTGCCTCATTTATCTCCACTTTGTGTGTTTCCGTGGGTCTTTGTCATACGGTCAGCACTAGGATTTCTGAATTGGTGTTGTTAGGTATCCATCCCAAGCTCCACTATATACCCCTAGTTGTCGTGTGATAATCTTTCCCTCGGTATTCGCTTGGTCACATCCGTGCACGTTCTGCTCATTCAAGTTGGTAAGCTATCCTAATTCACTTTGGAACGGTAAGATACATTGTTTTCTTTCAGTTTCGAGTGAGTTGTGAGAGTTTCACCATACACCTATTTTTGTTTGCACTCACCTACTAATCATGTCTGAGAGTGTTAATATGTGCAGATGAAAAAGGATCCTACTGCTGTGGTGCATTGGAATGAATATGAAGCCTTGCGAGATCACTTGACACGTCAGATAGATGATGTTGTTACCAATATACACGAAGATGTGCGTGTTATTGATTTAGAACTTAAAGAGGCAAAAGAAACAGCTGCCACCACTCAAGACACCATGACTGCAATTCAGCGTTCTATCACTGATTTAACACGAGCTGTGACTACGTTGCAAGCAACAGTTGATCTTCAGCACAATCAGCAACAAAATGCTGAGGAGGAAGAGGGTGATGCAAGTATTCATGGTGACAATCATGGAAATTTTGATGATGATGCAGCTGCTCCTGCTGCACATCCTGCAGGCCGTGGCAATGGAGGTCGTGGCAATGGAGGCCGTGGCAATGGAGGCCGTGGCAATGGAGGAAGAGGTGTTGTTATACCTCATGGCCGTGGTTTTGCTCCTTTCGGTGCACGTCCTAATGTTGCTCATCCTGAGGTTCAGCAAGAGGATGGGCTAGGGAAACCAAAATTTTCTCTTCCCAAGTTTGAGGGCTCTAATGATGTTGAAGAGTATCTTATATGGGAGCTGAAGATAGAGAAATTATGGCGTTTGCATGAATACACCGAGGATAGAAAAATCAAGTTAGCATCCTCTGAATTTGATGGGTATGCTTTGCGTTGGTGGGATAATCTTGTGCGTACAAGGCAAGAAGAAGGTGACCCCCCAATTATTACATGGAGAACTATGAAGCAAGTGATGCGTGACAGATTTATTCCGCGCAACTACATTCGTTCTCTCTATGATAAACTGCAGAATTTGAAGCAAGGCACGAAGAGTGTTGATGATTATTATCAGGAGATGGAGTTGATTATGCAGCGTGCTAGAGTACGTGAAGAGCCTGAACAAACCTTGCAGCGTTTCCTCTCAGGTTTGACATATAATATCAAGCGCACTGTTCGGCATCACCAATATCATGATATGAATGATCTATTACATCATGCACGTGAGGATGAAGATCGGTTGGCTGAAGAAGCCAAATATAAAGCTCGTTCTTCTCCAGCTAGTGGTCGTTTCACACCTCGACCGGCTGGTAGCATACCCCCGCAAAGTACCAATTCAGGTTTTCGTAGCCGTCATCGAATGTCGACATCGTTGTTTCGAATGCAAAGAAAATAGCACAACCTGCAGCTAGTGGTACTGGTTCATCTTCATCTACCGCAAGAAACCGGGACATGGCTTGTCACACATGTGGTGGCTTGGGTCACCTTAGGAAGGATTGTCCTAACAAGAAAGTGATGCTGATTAATGAGGACAACGAGTATGAAACCGGTGATGATGCTGACCCTGAGTCTGAAGCATTGGATGATGAAGGTTATTCAAGTGATTGTCCTATTGATGCATATGCGACTCACTATCCCACCATTGTTTGCTCACGGAAAGTCCTGCATGTTACGCCTAGCTCTGAAAGTCAGCGATGCAATTTGTTCCAAACAAAGGCTGTTGTTGGTCCTGGCAAGGCGTGCAAAGTGATAGTTGATGGTGGTAGCTGTCGCAATTTGGCTAGTAAAGAGCTTTTTGCAAAGCTGAAACTAAAGTATTTACTGCACCCCAATCCATATTATATTCAGTGGCTGAGTGATAATGGAGAGATGAAGGTTAGCTACATAGTGCGTGTGGAATTTCAGATTGGACCATATAAAGATACCATTGAATTTGATGTGGTTCCTATGACCGTGTCTCATTTGTTGTTAGGCCGCCCATGGCAATATGATCGCAATGTGCAACACAATGGGAGAGCCAACACATATCATTTGAATTGGCATGGTAAAGACATTACTTTGCGGCCCATGACACCACAACATATTATAAATGAATCTCTTCAAAAGATTGAAGTGAATCTTGAGAAAGAAACTGAGAGAGTAGATAGACGAGAGACTACACCTTCGGTGAGTGAGAGCCAAAAGCCAAATATGAGTGGAAAAAAGAAAGGTGAGGGAGTGCATTCCTTAGTAATGTTAGCCACCAAATCTGATCTGAGAGAGTTTCGTGAGGATCCTACTGCTGTTCCACTTGTGCTTATGTACAAGGGTGAAATTTTAGTTTCTAACGACATGACCCCTCTCTCTCTTGGTGTTTTTGATGTATTACAGGAATTTAGCGACGTGTTTCCAAGCGAGGTACCTGCAGGTTTGCCACCAGTGCGAGGTATTGAGCATCAAATTGATTTTATACCAGGAGCATCATTGCCTAATCGAGCCCCTTACCGCACCAACCCCGAAGAAATGAATGAAATTCAGAAGCAAGTGCAAGAACTTCTCGACAAAGGGTATATTCGTGTGAGCCTAAGTCCTTGTGATGTTCCTGTTATTTTAGTTCCTAAGAAAGATGGTACATGGCGCATGTGTGTAGATTGTAGAGCTATTAATAACATCACTATTCGGTATCGCCATCCTATTCCACGCTTAGAGGATATGCTGGATGAACTGAGTGGTGCTGCTATTTTCTCTAAAATTGATTTGCGTAGTGGTTATCATCAAATTAGGATGAAAGAAGGGGATGGGTGGAAGACAACCTTTAAAACTAAGTTCGGATTATATGAGTGGTTAGTAATGCCTTTTGGGTTAACTAATGCACCTAGTACTTTCATGCGATTGATGAACCATGTTTTAAGGCATTTCATTGGCAAGTTTGTGGTTGTGTACTTTGATGATATCTTAATTTACAGCCGCAATGAATCTGAACATAGTGTTCATATCCGACAAGTTTTGCAAGTGTTGCGTGATAATAAGCTTTATGGCAATCTTGATAAGTGCACATTTTGCAAAGATAAGGTCATATTTCTGGGATATGTTGTTTCTAAAAATGGAGTTGAGGTAGATGTATCTAAAATTGAAGCTATACAAAATTGGCCTACTCCTATGAATGTTAGTCAAGTACGAACCTTTCACGGTCTTGCTGGTTTCTATAGGCGTTTTGTGAAAGATTTTAGTACTATTGCTGCCCCTTTGAATGAACTTACTAAGAAAGGTGTTGAATTTGTTTGGGGCCCAGCCCAAGATCATGCTTTTGATGAACTGAAGCGTTTGTTAACTACTGCACCACTACTTGCACTTCCTGATTTTAATAAACACATTGAGATTGAATGTGATGCTAGTGGAATTGGTATTGGAGGTGTGCTGATGCAAGAGGGTAAACCAATTGCATATTTTTCTGAGAAATTGAGTGGTGCACGGTTAAATTATCCTGTTTATGACAAATAATTGTATGCGCTTGTTAGAGTTCTTGAGGTTTGGCAACATTATTTGTGGCCAAAAGAATTTATCATACATTCTGATCATGAGGCTTTGAAATATTTAAAAGCTCAATCCAACTTGCATAGACGTCTTGCTAAGTGGGTTGAATTCATTGAGTCTTTCCCATACATCATTAAGCATAAGAAGGGTAAAGATAATGTTGTTGCTGATGCTCTATCTAGGAAAAATATGTTGTTGACACACTTAGATGTAAAGGTTCCTGGTTTAGAGAGTTTGCGTGCTTTATATGCTACCGATCATGATTTTGCAGCACCATATGGTTTATGTACTAATGGGAAAGCATGGGAAAAATACCATATACATGATGGCTTTTTGTTTCGAGCTAACAAACTGTGTGTTCTAGAATCGTCCGTGCGTTTGCTATTGTTGCAGGAATCACATGCCGGTGGTTTAATGGGTCACTTTAGACGAGAGAAGACTTTGCTCATGCTCGCTGATCACTTTTATTGGCCTAAGATGAGGCGTGATGTGGACAGATTTGTGAAGCGTTGCATTACTTGCAACAAGTCCAAATCAAAACTGAAGCCTCACGGTTTGTATACTCCTCTTCCTGCTCCTACTACACCGTGGGAAGATATCAGCATGGATTTTGTGTTAGGACTACCTCGAACCAGGCGAGGACATGATTTAGTTTTTGTGGTAGTTGATCGATTTTCTAAGATGGCACATTTTATTGCATGCCACAACGACGATGCGTCGCATGTTGCTAATCTGTTTTTCAGGGACATCGTACGCTTACATGTAGTACAAAAGACGATTGTTTCTGACCGTGATGTGAAGTTTATGAGCTATTTCTGGAAGACACTTTGGGGAAAACTGGGTACAAAGTTACTATTCAGTACCACATGTCATCCCCAAACTGATGGTCAAATGGAGATGTGATGCAGCCCGACCTACGGTCGTTACCACATCAAGGTCTCCAACTTACGCCAAGTCGCCAAGGACTCCAAAGGTGAATCCGTTCCTCTATGAAAGCTCACTTCCTACCCTATTGAATGGTATGCTACTTCATACTCCGTCACATATTCATGATAGGTTCACACCGACCAGTATGGAGGAAGGGAGGAAGCCCGGAGCATCAAGCCCGACAAGACGGAAGCTTGGAAGAGGAGGAGGAAGAAGACATATCAGCAGCTGTTCAAGTTCAGCGGTACTACGGCGTGAACCGGTACTACCGGTCACGGTACTACCGCCTGCTACCGCCCGATCTTGAAGCTGCGCCATCGCCACTGGATGCCCGAGATCGGCTTGCGATGCCGCCATAAGCGGTACTACTGGGTCCCCAAAGCGGTACTACGGTGATGACCGTACTACTGGTCCCAAGTCCAGTACTACTGGTCATGTCGATCACACAGACTAGTTGGGCCTGACCCATGTATCCCCTTTACTTACCTATTCGCCTAGTTTATCCCCAAACTACCCTTGTTAAGTGGTTGGCCTATAAATAGAGCCCCACCCTCATGTATCCCTTAGGCATAGATGATAGACTAAAGACAACCCCATTGTGGAATCTCTAGTTTTGCCTCATCCCTTTACCAAGGGGACCGACTATCGTCACCAACCTCGATTGGACTTTGCATCACGCATCCATCGTTGAACAAGGCCTTGGGTTCTCGGTTTCGCCCCCAAGTCGTCAAGACCCTCCTCAAGGTGTTCTTCCCTCTCCGATGTGGATTTGAGGGCACGTTGACCGATCTTTCCTTGCGAGGATTCTATCGGACCGTGGCCGCCGCTCGAGCAATCGGCCTTGTATCGTGAGTTTTGCGTGTGTTCATCGTGTTCTTCGAGGTGTGTGTTCGCTTACCTTCTCCCTTTCCTCGCTTTCCCATCGATTTGACCACGAGATCCGTGAAGATCGGGCACCCAAGAGGTTAACCCTCCATCATCCGGTATCGAGCTTTTGGTTGCCAGATTTCTCTTCGATTTGGTCTTTTCCCCATAAATTGAAAATTCCACCAAAAATAGCCCCAATTCGTGTTTTGGATCGATCGTGATTTGAGTGCGTTTTGGTAGGTTTTGATCCGTGGATTGCTTGCTAAACTTGTTGATCTACCTTCCTTTGCGTCCCATGGCCTAATTCCTTGATTTCCCTTCGATTTGGTGTTTTCTTGAAGATTTTCCGCCCAAATCACCCCAAAATCGCAAAACGCGTCAAATCTGGGCATCCCAGTCCAAGCGGTACTACTGGTCCAAAATCCGGTACTATCAAGACTTATCCGGTACTACCGGACCCAAAAGACCGGTACTACCGCCCCATTCTGATCAAAAACAGCAAGTTCCAGATTTCAGCCTCTCACCGTTTTGGGCATAACTTTTGCATACGAACTCGGATTTTGGTGTTCTTTAGCTCGTTTCGAAGAGGAGAAGGAGCCCTACATCATCATCCACGTGGTTCATGCTATCTACTCCATCCAAATTCCGTGAGAAAGGCGGAATCCAACAATAAAGGGTGAAGATCGTCGACGAAAGGTATAAACATTCCGCGACTTCTCCCCACTTGCATTCCTTTGTGAACCCCACTATCTTTGCGAGCAACAAACACCTATTGAGACTAGTTCCTCTTATGATTGCTTGGGCTATGCACATTTGATACCTTGTAGAATTCCGAGCAAACATTGTGAGCGCTTCTCATATAGTTATCTTGTATAGTTGTTGGCACAAGGAAGAGGCAAGTGAAAAAGAAATAAAAAGAAAAAGAGTGATACAAAAAGAAAAAAAATAGAAAAAAGAAAAGAAAAGAAAGATATATACATGTGCCTCATAGCATAGGAAGCGCAAGCTCGATGAACTTCATATAGGTGGTACTTATTGTGCATATCTTGTAGCCCACCAATTTTGTGCAATCGAACTAGCGTCTCTCCTTGTACTTGTGTGACACGAGCTTATAGTCTTCGCTAGGTAATCATTTGGTTCTTAGCTCACTTTCTCCGTCGCACAAGTCCCATTTATCCCACCGTGTGTGTTTCCTTGTACATATTTCCTATCTTGTAGATTAACTTGTTTTGCTTTGTGATCATTGTGGTTCTTTACTTGCCATTACAACATCTTGATTTCGGATTGGTTCTTGACATGCCACTTTCCATACCTATCCACCATAGGCCTTGTGTGTGTGTGTTTTTTGGTTCGTAGTTGGTTTTGGTGTTCCGCGTGAACTTCACTTTGCTTGGTTTATTGCTCTCAAGTGTGGCCACTTGTACGATACGATCTTCCAAGGTAAAGTAAGGTTTGACGTTGTATCCCTAACTCCCACTACCACTTCCATATACACCACTTGGTCTTGTGCATCATGTCTAGGGACTCCGGAACCGAGGATGATATCTATGAAGAATCCATGATGAGCCACCATGACTACGACTCCACAAGTATAGAGGACATGACGGAGCACAACACCAATAATGGCTCCGCATGCTTTGAGGACCCGGAGCACTACACCTACGACGACTCCACATGCATGGAAGACATGGAGCTCTACGTCGACAATGGCTCCTCATGCATGGAGCCTATGGAGCACTACACCGACAATGGCTCCACATGCTTGGGTGATATGGAGTACTACACCAACAACTACTCCCCAAGCATGGACGACTTCGAGTGCGACATCGATGACGCCTCGCCAAGCATGGAGGACACGGAGAACTTCATCGACTTTGATGGCTCCTCCATGATCCATGAAGAATTCCTCCACCGTGTGGAGATGGAAGCCTACTACGCCAAGCAAGAGGAGGCGCATCATCAAGATTCCATGACCTTCAAGGCCAAGCGTGCCACACCAAAGGGCACCACCTACTTCGATGATTCACCTCCAAGGCGACATGTGCCACCACCTAGATGGCATCAAGCGCCACCATCTCCAAGGCACCAAGCTCCATCACCTCCAAGGCGTCAAGCTCTACCATCTCCAAGGCGCCAAGCTTCATCACCGCCAAGGCGCCAAGCTCCAACTCCTATCGAAACAAGAGTGGCGTCCAAACATCATATGCATCAAGAGGTGCCAAGAAACAAGACTCTTCATCGACAAACATCCTCTCATGAGCATCGCCACCATAAAGAGGATACAAGACATCGTCAAAGGCATCTTCGCCATAAAGACGAAGAATTCAAGATGAGCACCAACCATAATGCTCAAGCAAGCTCAAGAAGGCACCACAAGCACAAGAAGAGTGCCAAGGCAAATGATCATCGTCGCGAGTGTCATGTGGACGACCAAGTGCGCCACCTACATCAACCATCGGCAAGGCACGCCAATGACCTCCGTCGACACCATCATAGGGCACCTTCAACTACTCGTGCCACCACCATAATGGCACCAAGAGCAAGCCTTCCTCCACGCCATCAAGCTTCAAAGCCGACGCTTGACTTCTACGACCTCGCGAACGAGGAAAATGTAGACGCCTACTTCGCCAAGTTGGATAGCATGAGCCTACCTCCACCACTACTACGAGATGGCCACAAGACGGTCGAGCATGGGATTTTCCCTTCGACCATGGAGGAGATAAATGATGCCCATCATATGGCATCCAACCTTGGAGGCGACAAGGTCAAGAATGGTGAGCATGGGACTATCCCTTCACCAAAGGAGGCGCATGGAGTTGAGGAAACCGAGCCTACCCCCATATGCTTGAGTGATGATGTGGTACCAATCCCATGTGAGTATGAGAGCCACTTAGCCCACTTGAGTGAGAACAAGAGTGAGATGAGTGACTCCACCTTATGTGAGATTGAGTGCTTCCACTTGGAGGGCATGAGCGATACTCCTAGTGAGTTGAGAGTGGTAGTTGATAGGTCAAGTGAGACCATTTCGATTTCTAACAACTTACCCTCTACCTCTAGTGTGTTCTCTTGTGTTGTGCTAGGTTCCATGGATGAAGAAGCGCCAAGTCATGAAGCAATGATGCCTCAATTGGAGAAGATGTACATGGTGCACGAAGATGATGCTACGCCATGGCTACATGAAGATGATAAGTCGTCCACAAGGAGGCCACTACTTCCACAACACCCACTTCATATGAGAGGTATGAACAAGGTAACAATAAGGGTGTTGATGATGCCATGATCCCACTAGTGGACATGATGAATTGTGAGGATATGCATGCTATGGATGATACTTATGACATTACATATGCTTCACTCATATTCCCATGTGATGATTTGCCTTTGCATCATATTGATCATGTGGAATTGTTTGATTGCGAACTCATTGCCATAAACATGCCATGTTATGCATCTTGTGTGTATCCTCCAATTGCTTCGAACTTGTCTTGTCATGCTAGTCATTCAATTTCTCCCGTTGCTTGCGATAAGATGAATGCTTGCTATTTCACTTATTTTGCTTGCAACAATATTGATCATATGCGTTATAATGAGATGGCCCCCATAGCTTTCTCATTTTTTGGAGATTTTGATGATGGCCATGATAAGCATGTTCCCCACTTGCATACTCACCATGCATCTATTTCATACTTGATTGAAATTAATGGTGATGTGCACAAAAAGAGATACGTCATGATGGATGATGAGTATCTCTACCATGCACACACGTTCTTCCTTTTACATATGATGTGTGTAGGTACCCGCACGAGAATGTCAACCTCGGTTGAGCACGAGTTGACAAAAAGAGCTCTAGAGAGCATCCCACAAGTGAGTTCAAGATCGAACCCAGCTCTGATACCTTTTGCATGCTTTGCATCTTTCATGTTGGCAAATTTTTCTTTCATATGGTTTGATTGCAAGCATGTTAATGGTATTATCTCCCCTTGTGACATTCATGTTTCTTCGCATCTAGATAATGATGTTTTGTGTGTTGCACCAAAAATGTTGAACATTTTCTCTTTCCGATGTTTTGGGTGCAACCACAATTCCATTAAGAGCATGTATTGTCATGAGAGCTTCCAAGAATCTCGTCTTGTTGTTGCAACAAACATAAGGACCACTTGCTCTTTCATTTGGTTTGTTTGCAAAAATAATACTTTTGTTTTGGATATGCTTCCGTGTGTGTTTTTGCCAAATTCTCCTATTCTTGCATCAAAGATGTTGTTTGAGTGTTTTTGCCAAATTCTCCTATTCTTGCATCAAAGATGTTGTTTGAAATTTGGATACAATGCTTTGAATGCCACACTTCTATGTTATATGGAGTTTTTGAGTTTCCACATTTGGATGATGTTCAAACGATTTCCATGCACATTGACCTTGCATATGCATCCCGTTTGCTATACTCGAGTTGTGCTAATCGTGTTCTGAACAAGAATGGACATGCCACAAATGACATGCTCCTCTATCACACACAAACATATGTTGCTTGGTCTTTGTTGTATGAAGGTACAAATGCATACACGTCAACCTCTATGGACTATATGTTGACAAGAAGAACCGAAGAGAGTTACCTATGGCTACACTTCTTTGAGCTATATCTACAAGCTAAGGTGACTTCCTTCTACTTGAGGACTCATGCAATCTTCATGAATTGGCTACGCTTTGAGTGTTGCTTTGCTTTTGTTGTGAGCTTTGTAGGCTTCAAGGAAGGTGAAGGAACATTGAAGTGTTGTCAAGTCAATCCTCCCGAGGACGACTATATGGTGAACCCCAGGATCAAGAAGGTCTCTCGACCGCTTCTACTTTGTGATGAACATGTAGAGTCGAGGACGACTCTTTTTGAAGGGGGGGGAGATGATGCAGCCCGACCTACGGTCGTTACCACATCAAGGTCTCCAACTTACGCCAAGTCGCCAAGGACTCCAAAGGTGAATCCGTTCCTCTATGAAAGCTCACTTCCTACCCTATTGAATGGTATGCTACTTCATACTCCGTCACATATTCATGATAGGTTCACACCGACCAGTATGGAGGAAGGGAGGAAGCCCGGAGCATCAAGCCCGAGGAAGCTTGGAAGAGGAGGAGGAAGAAGACATATCGAAATGCTGTGTTCAAGCGGTACTACCGGTGAACTGGGTATCACGGCCAGTACTACCGCCTGCTACCGCCTTGATCAAGCTCGCGCCATCGCCATCTGGATGCCCGCAGATCGGCTTACAGATCGCCATAAGCGGTACTATGGGTCCAAAGCGGTACTACGGTGATGACCGGTACTACTGTCCCAAGTCCCAGACTACTGTCATCATGTCGATCAGCACTAGTTGGGCCACTGCCCATGTATCCCCTTTACTTACCTATTCGCCTAGTTTATCCCCAAACTACCCTTGTTAAGTGGTTGGCCTATAAATAGAGCCCCACCCTCATGTATCCCTTAGGCATAGATGATAGACTAAAGACAACCCCATTGTGGAATCTCTAGTTTTGCCTCATCCCTTTACCAAGGGGACCGACTATCGTCACCAACCTCGATTGGACTTTGCATCACGCATCCATCGTTGAACAAGGCCTTGGGTTCTCGGTTTGCCGCCCAAGTCGCCAAGACCCTCCTCAAGGTGTTCTTCCCTCTCCGATGTGGATTTGAGGGAGCACGTTGACCGATCTTTCCTTGCGAGGATTCTATCGGACCGGTGGCCGCCGTTCGGGAGCAATCGGCCTTGTATCGTGTGAGTTTTGCGTGTGTTCATCGTGTTCTTCGCGAGGTGTGTGTTCGCTTCCGCTACCTTCTCCCTTTCCCCTCGCTTTCCCATCGATTTGACCACGAGATCCGTGAAGATCGGGCACCCAAGAGGTTAACCCCTCCATCAAGATGGTAAATCGCACACTTTCGACGTTGCTGCGATCAATGATCAAGAAGAACCTGCGTGTGTGGGAGGACTGTTTGTCGCATGTGGAGTTTGCATATAACAGGGCGGTCCACTCAACAACGCAGCTTTCTCCGTTTGAGGTGGTCTATGGTTTTAAACCAATTACACCACTTGATTTGCTGCCCCTTCCACTTCAAGAGAGGGTTAACATGGAGGCATCCAAGAGGGCAGATTTTGTGAAGAAGATACATGAGAAGACAAAGGAAGCAATTGAGAAGAAGGACAAGTACACCGCTGATCGTGTTAATAAGAAGCGAAAGGAGGTGCTGTTCCAGCCAGGTGACATGGTATGGGTGCATTTTCGCAAAGATAGATTTCCACAACAGCGCAAGTCCAAGTTGCATCCAAGAGGTGCTGGTCCATATAAAGTGCTTGCCAAGATAAATGATAATGCGTACAAGATTGATCTTCCTATTGATGAGTTTGGCGTCAGTAATTCGTTCAATGTTGCTGATTTGACGCCATATGATGGAGAAGACCTTGGAGCGTCGAGGTCGACGCCTTTTGAAGGCGGGAGGATGATGAGGATATATCTAGTCCTTTACCATTATCTCCCAATGATGATGATGATGTTGCTACACAAGACAAGTCCAATGAAATCAGAATTGGACCAATGACAAGGGGGCCAACAGGTGAATTCACTCTTAATTGAATCTGATATTTTAATTGATGAGAACTTTATACTGCCTAAGTCTATGCATCTTTGTATGATCAGGTTTGTTGATAACGCAAGCGTTGCACGTGGAGAAGGAGATTTGCAACAGGAAGAACAAGCACTGATTTCCAATATCAGTAAGTGCGCGATGGAGGAGAGGGAGGCAGGCGCACTAGGAGACAATGATGAAATCACGTATGATCAAGAAAGGGATGAGGAGCACCCAGAAATACATGTTTGAGGTGTTCCACGACGTTTGGCATGCGTGCCAATTAGACCGAATCCATCTATGGGTCGGTATGTATCAGTTTGAGTCGAACCGAGTCAGTTTGGGCCAAGTTATGGCTATTTTTAGGCCCAATTATGAGGGAGGACGCCCCAGCCCTCATATATACCATAGCAGCCGTCGCAATTAGGGTTAGACCACGTTTAGATTAAACCAATACTTGTTTCGTTGAACTGCTGCAAGCATTCATCTGAAATTATATGTTCCTCTTTGATTCGATCAGGAATATCTACCATACCTCCACTTTGATTCGATCTGGAGTTTGCTACTGAAAGTCTTCGTGTTTCTCATTGTTCCATTGGGAATTGGTAGATTGCAAACCGCTTCGTGGTCAGCGGCTACGTGCGCAAGTGTGTGAAGTTGCGAATACCATCTGGGTTGAGATCTGTTGCATTGGCAGCGGGGGAACAGCCGATGATTCATAGCATCCCACAAGTTATCTCCATTACCTCCACCATCATCTACGACATGCTCAACGAGAAGATCGGGCCACCCCTTATCAGTGAGGCTTGAGCACTTTGCCAATACACTAACTTGCCTCCCTGGCTTATTGCCATTCACCTACCTTGGACTGCCTTTAAGCATTAATAAGCCTGCAGTGGAACATTTCCTGCCTATTGTTCAGAGAGTTGAGAGAAGGCTGTGTGGGATTGCTGATTTTCTTAATTATGGGGGGAAACTACAGTTAGTTAAATCTGTTTTATCTTCCCTTCCCATATATTACATGAGTTGTTTTGATCTTCCTGTCACTAATAAAGATCAGCTGATTAAGTATATGAGACAATGCCTGTGGAGAAAGAAAACATCTGATGTTCAAGCTAGGGGTCAAGCTCTTGTTGCATGGAAGAAAGTTTGTCGACCTAAGAACCATGGGGGATTGGGGGTGCTTGACCTTAATGTTCAAAACTCTGCACTTGTTTTGAAGAATTTGGATAAATTTTACAATCACAAGGATATCCCATGGGTTCACCTTATCTGGAACACTTATTACTGTAATGGTAAACTACCTGGAAGAAGTCTGGAGGGATCCTTTTGGTGGAAAGCTCATCTGAAATTGGTTGACATATTTAAAGGAATTGCAAAGTGCTTGGTGGGTGATGGAAAATCCACCCTTCTCTGGTCTGATTTGTGGAATGATGGATGTCTGCAGCATAAGCTTCCTCATCTCCTTTCTTATGCAAAAAACCCACACATCTATGTCAATGAGTTTCTGTAGACAGATAATATTCAAGATCATTTTTTCTCCCTCTGTCACAACAAGCTTACCAGGAATATCAAAACCTTGAGCAAATACTCAGTGTTGGCATGCAGGGGGAAGCTGACAACCTGATTACATTTGGGCGTAATTTTTAGTCCAAAAGGCTTATTATTCTTTATCGGTTACCACTGCAATACCACATTTCTCCTGGTTGTGGAAGTCCTCCTGTCAACAAAAGCATAAATTCTTCTTCTGGCTCTTGCTTCTTGATAGGCTAAACACACGAAACCTTTTGAAAAGGAAATGTTTTACTCTGGCTTCTTATGAATGTGTGTTTCATGGATGCATCAGTGAGGAAACCATGCTACACTTATTTTGGGACTGTCCTTTTGCAAGAGCTTGCTGGGCTGAAATTTCCCATGTCCGAGTGGCTGATCAAAATCTTTTTGAAGCTTTAGCCAGTATTAAAAAAGATCTTAAAGTCCCTTTTGCAATGGAAATTATTATGTTAGGTGCTTGGGGCATATGGATGTGCAGAAACAATGAAATCTTCAACAACAAGCATGCTTCGATTGAAGATTGGAGGACTATTGTCGCCCAGGAATTAAGATGGGTCCTGTATAAAATTAAGAAAAAGAATTATTAGGGCCTCAAGGATTGGATTGAGAATAATTTAGACAGGAGATAGCTGCATAGAATGGTATCCCTCTTTTGAGGTGGCCTGAACTTGTAAATACTTTTTTTTGTAACTCTTTATGATATATAAAAATTGCAGTGGGGTGCTTTACCCTACTGTTTTACCCTCAAAAAAAAAGAAATGTGCTAATTCAAATATTTATTCTTTTGCTTCACCAAATATGTTTTTGAAACCACCAATTGATTTCTATGGTCAGTAGGTTCAAAACAAACCATTTGCCAAAGATTTTATCCCCAAAATAATTTTAGGAAGAATTTTATACTCAAAATATGCCTACACAAGTTTCTGCAAAAGCAATCAATTTTACAGAAACAAAACATTAAACAAAGTGCATGGTTGCAAAGTACTTGTTCTGCTGATTCCATTGATATAAAATTTGCAAAATTTGGACGTGTAGATTTAAAGTTATGAATTTTACAAGTTTGCAATTCTAATAGATCAAATTTCTATTTTAATTCCTGAGTCTGGCCACGTGTCTCATTCTTACTGGCGCGTACCGGTTCGTGCGGATTGTGCTCTGTGGACCACGGGATTTAAGTGAGATCGTGCGGCACAGGGCACATGATACCCCTTCGCTTACAATTTAATCTCAGCCGCAAGATTAAGATCCAACGGGCACAGTGTGTTTGACCAATACCTGTGGCGCCAGCGGCGGCTGGCGGCGGCACACGCTCGGGCGGTGAGCTTGCCGATGATTCAGGAAGCGGGGGAGAGAGTGAAGGTGCTTACAGTGATCGCGATGACACTCTGACGCTCAAGGTGCTCGTCGTTGGGCAGGGGGCGCACGGGTACGTTGGTGATTGCTCATCGGAGACGGCGTTGGCGTCGGGCTCGCTCAGGTGTCGATGTTGTCGACACTACAGGGCACAAAAAGGTGAGGCAGAGGCTTCGTTAAATGCGGGCGAGTGTGGCGTTCACGGGAGCATCATCGAGAGGTGCTGGGGCAGTCTGTACTCACCGGGGTGCTTACCGGAGCGAATGGTAGACGCGGCGATGCTCAGATGGCGGTCCTTGCCGACTCTACGGTGCTCGCGCAGGTGAGTGGAGCACACGGGTAGGTGTGCACGGGACTGGAGAGCAAGCTCGTATGCTCTAGGAGTGGGAGGTGGTCGGAGTCGCCGGGATTTCGCCGGAGAAGCTTGTCGAAGGCAGCGCGGTGTGGTTCAAAATCAGAACAGCCCTAGGGCAGAGAGGGAGTGGAGAGTAGGGGGAAAGGTAGAGGAGATCGTGGCGTTTATGTGTGCGTGATTACTGGCGAGAATTGATCACTCCATCAATCGAATTTAACCTCGAATCAAAGTGCAGAAACAGTCGCGAGGAGAGGAGAGGTCGTCGCGGTGGGGAAGATGCTAAGGTGGCGATGGGGTCCCGTTGTCAGCAAGAGTGAGGGAGTGGTTGTGGGGTCCGGTTGTTAGCGACGGGGTGAGTTCTTACGAGTGAAAACGATTCACCGGAGGGAGAGTGGCTGGTCATGAGTGGGCTTCTTTGGTGGCCAGATGGATTGGGTTAGTTTCATTTTTTTATACTAAACCTTTTTCCTTTTCCAATTTGAATTTCTGTTTTGATTTTATTTCAAACAATTCAAACTCCAAATGAATTCAAACCACCACCAAACTTTGGGTAAATTTTAATTCTGTTTAGCAACATATTCCAAAGTCCAAAATAAAATAATTCTTTTATTCTTTAAGGATCTATTAATAATTAAATAAATAGACCTTAGTCTTTATTTCAAATAGGATTTAATTTATTTTAAAACTCTATTTGAAATCTAAATAATATCAAAACCGTTTCAGTAGGTTTCATTTGAAAAACAAAACACTTGGAATTCTTATTTAAAATACTTTAACAAGTTTTAGTGTTTATTTAAAATGGAAAAGCCTTTACTTAAATAAAATTGGATATTAATAAATCCTTATTATTTTATTTAAATAATCCTTTACTCTTTTTATCAAGTAGAAATATTTTATTTTAAATGCTTGGCCAAGATTAATTTGGCTCTTTAAAATAGTCCTTATTTATATTTCTTCCTTTGCTTTATAAAAACCATATCTTTTTATTTAAAGATCCAAAAATAGTGATTCCAACTATTATAACTTTATTTATTATTTGTTTATCTTTTTAAATCCCTTTAGGATTCTATTTGATCAAGATAGGTTTTGATGTTTCCAATTGGAATTAAAAAGTTTCTTCTCACCCTAAAATTCAACAATTGTTTATTTTGTTTATTTATTTTTCACATTTCAAAATTTGGAAAATTTTGGGATGTGACAAAATCACAACAACCCGGGCAACTCTAGCAATTTCAACCGTGCCCCACCTAAGTTCAACAACAACAATGCTACCGCCAACACCAACACTTCGAGGGGCGGAAGCAATGTTGTGCTACTGACAAGGACAAGTCGCAGTGACTTGTTATGATCAGGAAATAAGGGTCACTACTCCAACGTGTTCCCCAACAAGAAGAATACCGGCCCCAATGCAAATGTCCCATTTCGACATCGGCGTCATGTTCACCAGGAAGAAGGTTTGCCCGTGGAATTCACTCAACCGCAATGGCGTCTTTTTCTCATGCATCTTGAAGAAGCTTAGAAAGCGTCGTCTTGGATATGTTTTCTGTTAATTCAGTACTTGCAAGAGTGTTGTTTGATTCTGGTGCATCGCATTCATTTGTCACCAAAGAATTTGCCTGCACTAGTAAGATTCAACCAACAAAACTGAAGCATGTTATGATCGTCCAAATTCCCGGTTCAACCACCAAGGCTAGGCAAATTTGCAAAGCCGTCCCTATCCGAATCCATGGCATAGATTTTTATGTTAACCTGATAGTACTCGGAACTAAAGGTTTGGAAGTAGTACTAGGAATGGATTGGATGTCCAAACATAAAGGATTGATTGACTGTGCCAAGAAAGCCATCACCATGACCAGTACAGTCGGAATATCAGTCGAGCATATCTCTAAAACCTTACCTCGTCAATTCAAGTGCAACAAGAGTATAGCCCAACCTACCATTGACCAAGTCCGGATAGTCTGTGAATACCCCGATGTATTTCCAGATGTTTTGCCCGGTATGCCCCCAGATCGGGATATCGAGTTTATCATCGAACTAATCCCCGAAACAGGACCCATATCCCAGAGACCATATAGTATGAACCCGTCTGAACTAGCAGAACTGAAGAAGCAACTAGATGCCATGCTATAAATTGGATTGATTCAACCAAGTGCGTCACCATGGAGATCACCTATTTTGTTTGTGGACAAGAAAGATGGAGGTAACCGTTTGTGTACGTATTATCGGAAGTTGAATGATGTCACCATCAAAAACAAGTACCCCTTGCCCAAGATTGAAGATTTGTTTGATCAGTTGACCGGTGCCCAAGTGTTTTCTAAGATTGATCTTAGGACTGGCTATCATCAACTCAAATTCGTGCAGAGGATATTCCAAAGACTGCCTTTACCACCAGATATGGATTATACGAGTATACCGTTATGTCCTTTGGATTAACCAATGCCCCCGCTTATTTCATGAATCTCATGAATAAGATTTTTATGGACTTCCTGGATAAGTTTGTCGTTGTTTTCATCGATGACATTCTGATTTATTCCAAATCGGAAGAAGAACATGAGCTACACCTAAGGACCATTCTTGGAACCCTTAGAGAGCATCAGCTGTATGCCAAGTTTAGCAAATGTGAATTCTGGTTCCAGGAGGTAGGATTGCTCGGTCACATTGTATCAGCCGGAGGAATTGCCGTTGATCCTGCAAAAGTGAAAGATGTCGAAGATTGGCAAGCCCCAACCACTCAAACCCAAGTTCGTGCATTTCTCGGATTGGCGAGATACTACCGCAAGTTCGTAGAAGGATTCTCGAGTATCGCTAGACCCATGACCCAATTGCTGAAGAAGGACAAGAAGTTTGAATGGACAAACAAATGTGAAGCGAGTTTTCAAGAACTCAAGAGGAGATTGATTTCAGCCCCAATCTTAATCATGCCGGATATCACGAAGCCCTTCGACGTGTATTGTGACTCATCCAAGATCGGTCTCAGATGTGTGCTAATGCAAGAAGGAAAAGTTATATCTTATCTATCTCGACAACTGAAACAACATGAGCAAAATTACCCAACCCATGACCTCGAACTCGCAGCCGTAGTTCTAGCCCTGAAGACATGGAGGCATTACCTGATGGGAAATCGTTGTAAGATTTATTCGGATCACAAGATCTTGAAGTATATATTCACTCAGAAGGAGTTGAATATGAGGCAGAGAAGATGGATTGAGTTAATCAAGGATTACGATCTGGACATTCACTATCACCCTGGTAAATCCAACGTGGTAGCAGATGCCCTTAGCAGATTGCCGTGCCGCTTGAACTCCATGATTTTGAAGGAGCAACCAAGTTTGCACAAACAGATGGAAGATTTTCGAATGGAATTAGTGAGTGAAGGATTTTTGCTAGCATAGAACTTTAACCCACTTTGATCAGCCAGATCAACGAGGCGCAGAAAGGAAATGCTAGTATTGATGGAATCAAGCGTCGTATCGGTACAAGCAAAGTACCCGGATTCACCGAAGAAGGAGTTCTGTGGTACAAAGGACGCCTTTGTGTACTAGCAGATTCTGAGTTGAAAGAAGTTATTCTCAAGGAAGCTCATGATACTCTTTATTCTATCCACCCCGGAGGAACTAAGATGTATCAAGATTTGAAAGAGCAATTTTGGTGGTATAAGATGAAGAGAGAAATCGGAAGCTATATCGCCAAGTGTGATATATGTCAGCGAGTCAAGGCAGGACATCAAAGACCCGCTGGATTGTTGCAACCCTTGCAGATTCCGGAATGGAAATGGGATTCCGTTGGAATGGACTTTATCACCGGATTGCCTACTTCTAGTAGGGGAAATGACTCTATCTGGGTCATAGTTGACCGATTGTCCAAAGTCGCCCATTTATTACCCATCAAGACCACATATCAGAGTTCGAAGCTAGCGGAGTTATACATCGCTAGAATCGTCAGTTTGCATGGAGTCCCCAAGAACATCGTATCGGATCGAGGAACTCAGTTTACCTCGATTTTCTGGAAGAAAGTTCAAGAAGGTTTAGGAACACGCCTAGATTTCAGCACCGCGTATCACCCTCAGACCGACGGACAAACGGAGCGAGTAAATCAAATACTCGAAGATATGCTGAGAGCATGTGTGTTAGAATATGGATCTAAGTGGGAAGACTGTCTGTCATTTGCAGAATTTCCGTACAACAACAGCTATCAAGCTAGTTTTCAAATGGCCCCATTTGAATTCATGTACGGAAGGAAGTGTCGCACCCCTTTGAACTGGTCGTAAGTAGGAGAGAGTCAGATTTTCGAACCCGATATCCTACGAGAAGCAGAAGAGAAGGTTCACAAGATTCGTGAGCACCTCAAGACAGCCCAGTCCAGACAGAAGAGTTACGCCGACAAGAGATGTCGAGACCTCGCCTTCAACATAGGAGATTTTGTATATCTAAAAGTGTCGCCATTGAAGGGAATGCAGCGTTTCCAACTCAAAGGAAAGTTAGCCCCCAGATATATCGGACCTTTCAAGATTCTGAATCATCGAGGAGAAGTGTCGTATCAATTGGAACTACCCGAAGAGATGTCAACCGTGCACAATTTGTTCCATATGTCATTACTTCGCAAGTGCCTCGAAGTCCCGGAGAAGACTGAAGTGTTCAAGAATATTGATCATCGAACCATAGAGATCAACGATGACCTGACCTATCTCGAAGTACCCATCCGTATTTTGGAAGAAGCTTTCCGAACCACCAGAACCTGAAGCATCAAGTTTCTCAAGATTCAGTGGGGCAACCACACAGAAGAGGAAGCTACCTGGGAGCGCGAAGATCACATTAGGACGGAGTTTCCCGATCTTTTCAAATCCTAGGTAATCTTTTCGTGCTTTTTCAAATCTCGGGACGAGATTTTGTTTAAGGGGGGAAGGTTTGTAACATCCCAAAATTATTAAACTAGAATCATCAAACTCTAATCATCAAATTTAGGGTTAACAAAAACTTTTCTAAAATAAAATGAGAAAGCATTCATGTGTGTATGCATCCCATTTTGAATTCTTTTGAATTGCCTTGTTTATGTGTTTCTTTGCTTGTAAAATGATTCTTAGGTGAAATAAACATCCTCTCAACAATCCCCACACTTTTCCCAAAGACAAATAAATCAAAACAAACAAAATGAGTGAATGGTCACTTTGGCCAAATTAACTCCCATGCCTACTTTGGTTGTCTCTAACTTTCAGAACTTAACAGAAACTTGTTTGGATCTTTGCACCCCTTGATAGTACTCATAACAAAGTATCAAGGCCCACCTTGTGATCATCCAAAAAAAATTGAATGCATAGTTTAAAGGACAGTTTAAAATTGAATATATATCATATGGGAAGATCCCACTTTTTCAAAAACCACTCAAACAAGCTCAACTTTCAAAACCCAAGCATCTGCAGACTCACCAGCACATGCCTAGCACACCCACCAAAAATCTTTTCAAAATTCAAAACTTGAGTTCTTGCGGCCATTTCATCAAACACTTGGAGGCAACAAATCAAACTGGCATAACTTCACTGTTTTGACCAGTAATCTGGCTAAGCAATGTTCACATTGATCACCCTTGTCTCCCTCAGTGCCAACCAGTGCTTGGACAAACGCTAGCCCCTACCCTTTGCCCCATGCCATGCCAACCCGAGCACCCCCTTGCCAGCCGACCATGGCTAGCTAGCCAGAGCAAGCACCAAGCCTAAACAACATGTCTAGGACACATCCCACCGTCCACCCTGGCCGGAACCTTGCCAACCTTGCCACCGACCACACGCACAGACCATGCCAAGCTCGCCAGCAACCATGCCGAGCATGCACCAGAGCGCCACCCTCGACACACGCCCACAGACCGCGCGCCGCCCTCGCCGCGTGCATACACGATCACCACCATCCCAGGAGACCGCCAGACATCCCCGTTCGCCGCCCCATGCCTCACAACCACCGCTCGCCGTCGAAGACGCCGCCTCTGCCGCGTAGAGCATCGCATGTTCCAGACCGTTTGCCACCACCCCTACACGCGCATTAAAGCCTAAGAGCATCGCCAGGAGACCACCAAACGATCGCCACCGCCGGCCATGCCTCCAGCAGCCCGTAGCCATGTCGCCACCGACGTCTGCCCATCCTGTTCGGTCTCACCGTCAAGACTATCAAAGGAGACGACCCCCAGCCGAATTGAGCACACCATCTCACTCCCCTCTCCTCACTGATCGTTCCACCCTGTTCCCGGAGCAAGGCGAGCAGCGCATCGCCGGAATTTGGCCGGAGCAGGACGCCTCTGGAGAAGAAGGGCGCCGTCGGTTTCTCCACCTAGGAGAAGCTGCCGGTACCAGGAGGTTCGCCGTCGTTGACTTCGTCGTTCACTCGCCTCGCCGACCCTCGCCTGAGCCCCGGTGAGCCCCCGACGACCCCACCGCCGATTAGGTTTACATCTGCATGCGTGGCGGACGGACGATGAGTAGCGGGCGTTCGATTAGACTTAGATTGTGCGGATGATATTTCTCCGTACCGCTTCGTGTTTAAAGAGCCACTGACTGGTGGAACCCCCTGTCGATTGAGCCTCAGCCATGAGTGACACTGGCGGCCCGTTAACGATTCCTACAGCCAGTCGTTTGAATTTAACTTTTTCCATTTTAATTTAAACACAGTTGTGTACCAGGTTTCAAAAATCAACCCAGCTCGATTCAGTAAACCAAATTGAAAGAAACTAATTTTGTTAGAAAGGTCTTGAAATGCTGAATCCAAGCCCGTTGGATTCAAATCATTTGAATCTATACATCAACCTTGGTAAAAATAACAAGGCAGAGCCTTTTCTGCATTCAAACATTTTTCAAATTTAAACCATAATAGATTTTGAGTTGATTCCAACTCTCAAAAATCACATTTGATCATAACTTTCAGAATATATAAAAACATTTAGGTTTATTTACAGAAATATTGTTCAAGTAATAAAAGAATGCCACATAGGTATTTCTAGTCACTTTATTTAAGTAAAATAAAAGGTTAAACCTTATTAAATTGTGACACCACTTTAAATCACATTCCCATGGACTAAAATATGTGGTGATGACATGTGTCAACATGATCCCATGTTTAGTTTGAAGAATATTAAATCTTAAGTAGTTTTTCAATGAGTAGAAATTACTTTTCTAAAAATAAAAGGAATTAAACCAAGCTTTAATCTTGTAATGTTAGTGATGAGGCTAGATCATCTATAGGACCCTTTTGTGTGATGATTGAAATTATTTAAGTATTGTTTGGTGATTGTGTACCTCGTATTTATTTATAGACGCTAGTACCGACCAAGGATACGAGGAAGTAGGAGGATACTACGAAGAAGAAGCCGAGGAGAACTTCAACCACTGCTCTGCACAAGGCAAGCTAACACTTGCAATTTAGCAAGCTTATACAGATATTTGTGCAAGCTAACACTTGCAAGATACTTTACCTGTGCAATCCTAATACTACTAGTTGAGTGTGCAAGCAAATACTTGCTTGTTACCATGCCAACTATATGCCTTACGCATATATGATCATGATAGGGCAAAGGTGTCCGATCTTTCGATGAGATGGCGATATTCGATTTGGTGGAGTTCGGGCTTGACGATCCGACTACACGTGCGAGCACGAGCGCCAATGCAATCGCTAGGCCAATCTCCTGGAGGTTACCGATCCTGCGTGAACACGATCAACCTGACCAGCGAGGGTCTTAATTCCTACCTGAAATCGAGAACAAGTAAGAACCAATATTGCAATCATGATATTGCGGATTAAGAGGAAAGCTTTATTGAAGAGGTGGGATCACGAATAGGTGCAGTACAAGAGGCCTCTGACGCCGAGCCTTGGCGAAGTTGCGACTATGGCTAACTTAATGTCTAAACAAAATCCGAGTCTAGAGGTTCGGCTATGGGGCGTATTTAAGGGCGAAAAGGTGGGGTTTCGGCCAGCCATGGAAGTGGTGGCCGAATCCAACCCTAAAAGTCCTTTTCCCCTCAAATACGGACTCTAAAAAGTGGCTAATTAAAATCCTGCGAAAATTACATGGGCCTGGTCCAAAATAAAGGTGTCGCAGCACCATATTAAGCTATGGACGAATTCGTAAAGTATTGATCTTGAATATTTTGTCCAATCCTTCTTTCTTCATTATGGTGGCCTCAAAGTTCTGAAATCTTCATCTTTGGCCTTCTCTTGGATCATCACATGCTTGCTGCCATCTCCATGCATGACCATGCTCCAATGCTTGTCCCTCTCATCCATGCTTGGTCCATCATTCCTAAGAGTAAGAAATATATCTGATGATGCAGCCCGTCCTACGACCGCTACTACATCTACTCCCACGAGCTACCCAAGCGGACCCATGACTCGCGCCCGAGCCAAACTCCTTCAAACTAAGGTGAACTCGCTCCTCTCCTTGTGTGACTTCGACACACCCTTGGATGGCTTGCTACTTCACACGCAAACTCTGTGCATCATCAGGTACGAAGAAGCCACCAGTCGCTGCCAGACGCAAGCGGTACTACCGGTTGGGACGACCGGTACTACCGCTCCAAGCGGTCCTACCGCCTCCCCTACCGCTCGCCACAGGACGCTCCACTCCACGCCTCGAGCGGTACTACGGTCCTACACCGGTACTACCGGTGGCTTGTACTACGCGCCCCTCCTGCCGCCATCGACGCCTCGGCGGAAGCCCCAGGCCCTCAAGCGGTACTACCGCTCGAAGCGGTACTACGGTGACCACCGGTACTAGATTCTTGGGACCGGTACTACCGGTCTGCCAGACCGAACGCCTTGATTCGGCCCATGCCTTGTAACCCAACTTATAATTTATCTTTTCATTCCGAAACTACCCCTGATATGTGGCTGGACTATATATAGCCTCCACCCTCTTTTGTAAGCACTGAGACTTGGATAATAATAGATATTAAGGAACCCCTTTGAGGACTTGTATCTATTGGTCTCATGCTCCTACCAAGGAGCACCGGATTATCCACCCCCTCTTGGATCTTGCCTAGTGCGTTCAAGTTGTACAAGGCCTTGGGTTCTCGGTTTCTCGCCCCCAAGTCGTCAAGGTCTCACCAAGCACCTCATCCCCCGTTGTTGGCGTGGAGAGCGAGCTTCGCCCAACACCGATCCTAGGGATTATGTTGGACCGGTTGCCACCGGCGTGAGGAGTAGGCGTGTATCGTGTTTTGGTGTGTGTGTGTTCGTGGTTTTCATCGCCTTCCCTGATTTCATACCCGACCACCTCTCCTCCCCTCGTTCCTCGTGGAATTCGTGAAAGATCGGGCCAACCCCAGGGTTACCCCATAACATATTGGTATCAAGAGCACGGTTGATCACGAATTTCCTCCAATTTTTTCTTTTCTCCGCCTTAAAAACGAAAATCCTACCAAAAGAGCCCGGTTGCCTTGGATCGATCTCTGGATTTGGTGAGTTTTTCGTGGTTTTGGTCCATAGATCATTGCTTTGGGAGTCGATCTATAGCCCTCTTGTTTCTAGCTCGCCTTTGGTCAGTTTTTCAACGAATTTGAGGTTTTGGCAAGTTCACCTCGTTCGAGCCTATGCCAAGCGATCGCCGGTGTGCAAGCGGTACTATCAGTTAATCCGGTACTACCGGTGTTGGCCGTACTAGCTCACCGGTACTACCGCCTGGTGCAAAGATACCGCCGCCCTTGCCCGTGCCTCCCCCGCCTTTGGCCTCGATTTGGATTTGACCTGTTGTTCCACCTCGCTTGTTCGTGTTTCGTGTGTTTGTCGCCATTTTCACAACAGCTTCCGCATCAACGTCATCCCGCGCTCCACGACACCGCGACACTCGAACATTTTCACCTACCAACGATTGCAAGTCGTCAACAATACCAAAGGTATAACTTGCACCACCTTGACAACCCCATATCTTCCTTTGTGTGTATCTATCCTATGAGAGCAACTCATTTTGTGTTTGTCTAAGCATTGTGCACTTGCCTTCGGAAAGTGACAGTATGACGCCAAATACAAAAGCTAACATAGTAGCATAGCAAGGGAGAACAAGGAAAAAGAATCAAAAAAAAAAGAAAAAAAAACAAAAGAAAAAGAGAAAAAGATACATAGTCCCCCAATACAAAGAGAATACCAAGCTTGTAAGCCAAGAAAGAGAGAAGAAAGAGCGCTCCGCGGCAAGTGCACAAATCTATTGCTTACCCTCTTTTGGCAAACGAGTTGTGGTCTCTCCTTGTGTTGGCACGACAGCCGAGCGTAGTCTTCGTTAGGACCTTTTGTGCTCATTTTCATAGTCGTGCTAACCCTGTTTTCTCCACGTGTGTGTTTTCCGTGTTTTTGGTAGATCGTATCCTTTTTGCTTTTGATCTTTGGTTCTTTACCACGTAGGACAATAACCTTTTGCTTGGATAGTTTCGTTTGGTTTTCCACAACCCTTACCTTCCACCAAAAGCCTTTGAGGGTTTCTTGCCATTTCACTTTGCACGCTTTTCGCTCATTTGTGTGGCAATTGGTTTGATATAATCTCCAAGGTGAGGTAAAAGGCTAACTCTCCACACCCTTTCTCTCCATATACAACCATTGTTGGCTTTGCACCATGGACAGGCATGGAGAGCCATCCCAACCACCACCACCTCCAGAGGATGATAACCAATTCATGACAAGATGGGACCATTGGAAGATCCGAGGAGAATTCAACTATCGTTGTGAAGCTCTCGAGCGGCGCCAAGATGAACAATTTAGCGAGGCCCGCGTGGAATTCAAGAACATCGACAACCGCTTCGAAGAAGTCCGTGGCCAAATGCATGCCATGCAACACAACCTCGGGCATCAAAATGAAGCTCTTGGCCGTGCACTCGCCTCAACGGATGAGAAGCTCCAACACATCATCGATGGACTCGCAAGGACACGCTCGCACGAATCAAGCTCATCTCGGCACTCATCAAGTGAAACAAGTGCACCTCGCCGTCACGCTTCAAGGCACCGGGATGGACCCGTTCTTCAATCCATTCGCTCTTCGCAAGTGGTACCATCTCCGCGTCACGCCGCGACATCAAGCTATGATGGTGACCTCTCCGCAAGACCTCCAAGACGTGAAGCAAACCGACCACAACCAAGGGCACTGGTGATTCAACAAGAGCAACCTCGCATAGACCACCACGGCCATCGACGTCGACACGCTCCTTCAACAACAAGTGCAACTTCCGAAGAGGACGAACAAGATCATCGTCGACGTGAAGCACTCGAAGATCCTCCAAGGCGTCATCATAGACATGAGCGTCCTCGTCGCCAACATAATGGTCATGACGAGCCTCCCCTACACCAAGAAGAAGAGCAGCCCATGGCGCATACGGCTCGACGTCCTCCTCGCCACATGGCGCAAGCTAATGCTCCTCGCCATCAACCACGACAAGAGCAAGAGCAAGCTCCCCAAGCTCGTCGTGAGGACCACCAACCTCCTCCTCGTCCGCATCCGCGACAAGAAAACGAGCACGCTCCCCAAGCTCGTCGTCAACAACAAGTTCCTCCACCAAACGCGGCACCTCAACAGCCACGCGAGCATCGCAACAATCACCAAGCAAGACATGAGAGCTCGGATGATAATGAGGACCGTCCAAATAATGGCAACCGACGCAACCGGAACCGCAATGGAGAAGAAACTTTCGGCAAGCTCAAATTCACCATGCCCAAGTTCACCGGTTCCAATGAGCCCGAGGAATATATCTCTTGGGAACTCAAGGTCGACAAGATCTTCCGCATGCACAAATATAGCAATGAGAAGATGATGGCCATGGCATCCCTCGAGTTTGATGAGTATGCCAACCTTTGGTGGGAACAAGTCCAACTCGCTCGCGAAGCAAAAGAAGAGCCTCCAATCGCCACTTGGCAAGATATGAAGGCTCATATGAGATCCCGCTTTGTTCCTTCACACTACACGCGTGACCTCTTCAACAAGCTTCAAACGCTTAGTCAAGGGACAAAGACCGTGGAAGAGTACTTCAAACAAATGGAGCTCAACATGATACGTGCCAACATTGAAGAGCGAGATGAGCAAACAATGGCACGCTTCCTCAATGGTTTGAACCATCCCATCAAACGCATCACCGAGTTCCAAAAGTACAACAACATGGTTGAGCTTGTGCACATCGCATCCAAGGCCGAGCGCCAAGTGCAAGAGGACATCAAGTACAACAAGCCAAAGACGTACTTCACCTACAAGCAAGCGCCAACCACTACTCCAACAACACCAAGTGGAAGCTCCCCAAGTACAACCAAGCTTCCCTTCAAGCCAACTATTCCCCAAGGAAAACAGCCCCCAAGTGGCAAACAAACACGGGATGATCAACCATTCAATGGTGAATGCTACAAGTGTGGAGGCAAAGGGCACAAGTCCAATGCATGTGGAAACAAAAAAGTTTTGTTCATCCATGACAACGGCGATGAAGAATACTTGAGTGAAGAAGAGTTTGATGCAAGAGTCAAGGAAGCCATGGCAAGGCAACACTTGGAAGAGGACCAAGAACTTCTTGTGTGTGAGCATGACGCAAGTCCATCGCTTGTGGTCACAAGGGTCTTGACTACCCAAGCCAATGAAAATGAAGACCAACGCTCGAACATCTTCCAAACTCGTGCCGGCATCAATGGGAAGTCCATCAAAGTTGTCATCGATGGAGGAAGTTGCCACAACCTCGCAAGCACGGAATTGTGTGAGAAACTCAACCTCACTCTTCACCCACATAGACACCCCTACCATATCCAATGGCTAAGTGACCAAGGATCCGTCAAGATCAAGCACACCGTCTCGGTGACGTTCTCCATTGGACACTACAAGGACACGGTGGAATGTGACGTGGTTCCAATGACGGTCTGTCACATGTTACTCGGAAGGCCGTGGCAATATGACAAGTGTGCTTTGCATAATGGTCACTCAAACACCTACACTTTCAAATGGCTTGATAAAACTTGTGTATTGCAACCAATGACTCCTAGCCAAATAATTGCGGACAATGCAAAGACTTTAGCGAGGGCGCAATACGAAAAAACACCTTGTGAGAAGAGTGGTGAGCGAGAGAACCACACCATAGTGAGTGAGAGCTACAAGCCAAACTCGAGCGGAAAAACTAAGAGTGTTCTTCTTGCCACCAAAAGTGAGATGAGAGAAGTGAGGAACAACCCATCCATCTTGCACTACGTCCTCGTATGCAAGGGACTAGCGCAAGGAACTAACGACTTGACAAATATTCCTCCTTCTTTGATGGCTGTTTTGTAGGAATTCCAAGATGTATTTCCCGAAGAGCTTCCTCATGGCCTTCCTCCTCTTCGTGGAATCGAGCACCGTATCGACCTCATACCCGGCGCACCACTACCAAACCGCGGTGCGTATCGCACAAACCCGGAAGAGACAAAGGAGATCGAGCGTCAAATCAACCAACTCGTCTCCAAAGGTTTGATCCAAGTAAGCACTAGCCCAAGCGCGGTTCCCGTGATCCTAGTCCCGAAAACGGATGATACATTGCGGTTATGCATGGACTGCCGTCCAATCAATGCTATCACCGTGCGTTATCGACATCCTATCCCGCGTCTTGATGACATGCTTGATGAGTTATGTGGCGCCACTATATTTTCGAAAATTGATCTTCGTAGTGGCTACCATCAAATTCGCATGGCGGAAGGTGATGAGTGGAAAACCGCCTTCAAGACCAAGCTTGGTCTCTATGAATGGTTGGTTATGCCTTTTGGCTTATCCAATGCCCCATCTACCTTCATGCGCCTCATGAACCATATTTTGCGAACCCTCATTGGAAAGAGTGTAGTTGTTTATTTTGATGACATTCTTGTCTATAGCAAGTCACTAGAGGAGCATGTTACTCATGTTAAGGAGGTCTTACAAATCCTTCGTCATGAAAAGCTTTATGCTAACCTCCCCAAGTGCACTTTTGCAAGAGACAAGCTGATTTTCCTTGGTTTTGTTGTGTCTTCCAATGGCATTGAAGTTGATGTCTCAAAAGTCAAGGACATACGAGATTGGCCCACCCCTACAAATGTTAGTGAACTTAGTTTTCATGGGTTGGCTGGATTTTACCGTCGCTTTGTGAAAGATTTTTCCACAATTGCTTGCCCCCTCAACGAATTGACCAAGAAGAATGTCACGTTCGTTTGGGGAAAAGCACAACAAAAGGCTTTTGATGAGCTAAAAAAGAGGCTCACCGAAGCACCACTTCTTGCTTTACCGGATTTTACAAAAACCTTTGAGATTGAATGCGACGCTAGTGGTATTGGCATTGGTGGCGTCCTTATGCAAAGTGGGCGTCCTATTGCTTACCATAGTGAGAAACTTGATGGCGCACGCCTCAATTATCCAATTTATGACAAAGAACTTTTTGCCTTGGTTCGTGTTCTTCAAGTGTGGCAACACTATCTTTGGCCCAAAGAATTTATCATCCATTCCGACCATGATTCATTGAAGTATCTTAAGGGCCAAGCCAACTTGAGTAAAAGGCACGCAAAGTGGGTTGAGTTTATGGAGTCTTTTCCTTACATTGTCAAATACAAGAAGGGCAAAGAAAATGTGGTAGCGGACGCCTTGTCTCGCAAAAACACAAGCCTTCTTACGACTCAAGTCAATGTCTTGGGTCTTGAGGACATCAAATCTTTGTCAGCGTCGATTCTTTCTTTGGACCAATCTTTGCACAATGTTCAATAGACAAAGGGATTGACGATTTCTATTTGCACAAGGGTTTTCTTTTCAAACAAAACAAGCTTTGCATTCCGAAATCGTCTCTCCAACTTTTGCTTCTTCAAGAGTCCCATGGTGGAGGCCTTATGGGTCACTTTGGCCGTGACAAGACATATGACATGCTCTCCACTCACTACTTTTGGCCAAAGATGAAGCTGACGTGGAGCGCCACGTTCAACGATGCACTACATGTATCCAAGCTAAGTCCAAGTCCAACCCCTTTGGTCTGTATATGCCATTGCCTATTCCTCATGCACCTTGGTCGGACATTAGTATGGACTTTGTGTTAGGCTTGCCTAGATCGAAACATGGTCATGATTCCATATTTGTAGTGGTGGATCGCTTTTCGAAAATGGCACATTTCATTCCGTGCCATAAGACCGATGATGCTTCACATGTGGCAAATTTGTTTTTCAGGGAAATAATTCGGCTACACGGTGTGCCAAGAACAATCGTCTCCGACCGCGACGTAAAATTCATGAGCTACTTCTGGAAGACCCTCATGGCCAAGCTCGGCATCAAGCTCCTCTTCTCGTCCGCCTCGCATCCTCAAACCGATGGACAAACCGAGGTCGTCAATCGAAGTCTTGGCACACTTCTCCGGGTGTTGATAAAGAAGAACCTTAAAGGCGGGAGGAATGCATTCCACACGCCGAAGTTCGCCTACAACGCGCCAAGCACTCCACCACCATGAGGAGCCTGTTCATGATCGTCTATGGCTTCGAGCCTCTCACCGCGCTCGATATCCTTCCACTTCCACTTCATGAACGTACCAATATGGACGTTGCCAAGCGTGCCCAAGCAATGATGAAACTCCATGACGACACACGAGCTACTATCGAGCAACAAGTCCTTCGCCAAGCATCAAGGCTAAACAAGACCAAGAAAGAGATGATCTTTGATGAGGGCGACCTTGTATGGATACACTTGAGTAAAGAGCGCTTCCCCAAGGAACGCGACTCCAAACTAAAGCCACGAGGCGATGGACCATTCAAGGTGCTAAAGAGGATCAACAACAACGCCTATGTGATCGATATACCAACATCGAAGTATCTTGTGAGCTCGACATTTAATGTCAAGGACCTCTCACCCTACCATGGCGAAGAGGACGTTCTGACGATTGAAGAGTCGAGGACGACTCTTTCCCAAGGGGGGGGGAGCTGATGCAGCCCGTCCTACGACCGCTACTACATCTACTCCCACGAGCTACCCAAGCGGACCCATGACTCGCCCGAGCCAAACTCCTTCAAACTAAGGTGAACTCTCCTCTCCTTGTGTGACTTGACACACCCTTGGATGGCTTGCTACTTCACGCAAAACTCATGCATCATCAGTGCAGAAGAAGCCACCGATCGCCAGAAGCGGTACTACGGGTTGGGACGACCGTACTACCGCTCCAAGCGGTCCTACCGCCTCCTACCGCCGCCACAGACGCTCCACTCCACGCCTCGAGCCATGGTACTACGGTCCTACAACCCAGTACCGGTGGCTTGCACTGCGCCCTACCGCCACCGACGCCTCACGGAAGCCCCAGCCCTCAGCGGTACTACCGCTCGAAGCGGTACTACCGGTGACCACCGGTACTACCGCTGCCGTAGACTACTACCGGTCTGCCAGACCTGAACGCCTGATTCGCCTGTGCCTTGTAACCCAACTTATAATTTATCTTTTCATTCCGAAACTACCCCTGTTATGTGGCTGGACTATATATAGCCTCCACCCTCTATTGTAAGCACTTAGACTTGGATAATAATAGATATTAAGGAACCCCTTTGAGGACTTGTATCTATTGGTCTCATGCTCCTACCAAGGAGCACCGGATTATCCACCCCCCTCTTGGATCTTGCCTCGTGCGTTCAAGTTGTACAAGGCCTTGGGTTCTCGCCCCCAAGTCGTCAAGGTCTCACCAAGCACCTCATCCCCCGTTGTTGGCGTGGAGAGCGAGCTTCGCCCAACACCGATCCTAGGGATTATGTTGGACCGGTTGCCACCGGCGTGAGGAGTAGGCGTGTATCGTGTTTTGGTGTGTGTGTGTTCGTGGTTTTCATCGCCTTCCCCGATTTCATACCCGACCACCTCTCCTCCCCTCGTTCCTCGTGGAATTCGTGAAAGATCGGGCCAACCCCAGGGTTACCCCATAACATCTGATTTAGGCAGCATCATATTCTCATGTATGTGAGGAATAGTTCCAAGAAACGAACGTACCTGATAGTTAAGTTGTTTGGCACGAGATCTTGTGATGGGTCCTTGTATGTGTGTTGCTGTAGGTACAACTGTTGTATCAATAGTAGGGATGTCCACATCATGCTCCCCTTCTTGAATTGAAGTCGTCCTCGACGCAATCTCATCTTCCTCACCAAAGTAAGGCTTCAAATCTGCAATTTTAAATGTAGGACTAACCGTACCAACGTCTGCAGGCAACTCAAGTTTATATGCATTATCATTGATTTTCTCTAACACCTTAAAGGGACCAGCAGCACGTGGCATTAACTTAGACTTGCGTAAATCAGGAAAACGATCTTTACGCAAATGTAACCAAACAAGATCGCCAACATCAAACACAACATGCTTTCTCCCTTTATCCCCAGCAAGTTTATACTTAGCATTCATGTGTTCAATGTTATCTTTAGTAGTCTTATGCAAGTTTAATATCATTTTAGCGCGTTGTGTAGCATCCTGATGTGGACATCCCTACTATTGATACAACCGTTGTACCTACAACAACACACATACAAGGACCCATCACAAGATCTCGTGCCAAACAACTTAACTATCAGGTACTTTCGTTTCTTGGAACTATTCCTCACATATATGAGAATATGATGCTGCCTAAATCGGATATATTTCTTACTCTTAGGAATGATGGACCAAGCATGGATGAGAGGGACAAGCATTGGAGCATGGCCATGCATGGAGATGGCAGCAAGCATGTGATGATCCAAGAGAAGGCCACAGATGAAGATTTCAGAACTTTGAGGCCACCATAATGAAGAAAGAAGGCTTGGACGAAATATTCAAGATCAATACTTTACGAATTCCCGTAGCTTAATATGGTGTCATGACACCTTTTATTCTGGGCCAGGCCCATGTAATTCTCGCAGGATTTTAATTAGCCACTTTTTAGAGTCCGTATTTGAGGGGAAAAGTACTTTTAGGTTTGGATTCGGCCACCACTTCCATGGCTGGCCGAAACCCCACCTTATCGCCTTAAATCGCCCCATAGCCGAACCTCTAGACTCAGATTTTGTTTAGACATTAAGTTAGCCATAGTCGCAACTTCGCCAAGGCTCGGCGTCCGCAGGCCTCTTGTACTTCGCACCTATTCGGGATCCCACCTCTTCAATAAAGCTTTCCTCTTAATCCGCAATATCTTGATTGCAATATTGGTTCTTACTTGTTCTCGATTTCGTAGGAATTAAGACCCTCATTGGTCAGCCGATCGTGTTCACGCAGGATTGGTAACCTCCGGAGATTGGCCTAGCGATTGCATTGGCGCTCGTGCTTTCGCACGTAGTCGGATCGTCAAGCCCGAACTCCACCAAATCGAATATCGCCATCTCATCGAAAGATCGGACACCTTTGCCCTATCAAGTGGTATCGATTTCGGGTTGCTCGGTGAGATTTTACTTTTTCGTAGATTAGATCTGTTTTACCTATAACCCGAAAAAGCCAAAAACAGCTTAGAATTTAGATCCATCCCATAACCAATCTACGCCTCGCATTATCTTTTCAGTTTTTGCATTGTTGAATTTGTGTCTACATCGTCGCGTCGAGTTGCTGGTCTTAGTGTCTCGTCCCTTAGAGTTTCGAGTTCTAATCATACTAGTCACCCGCCACACTCGCCGATCACCGCCACCATATTCCGCCACCATATTCCGCCGCCATATACCCAGCCACCATAAACCCTAATATTCCGCCACCGCCCTCCTACCGCGACACTGATCCGATCAGTTTTCCTGCCGCGGTACGAGTCTGAGTAGAGTTACTGTTTCCTAGTTATTTCTTTTGACTTTCCTTCTTTGTTGTTTCCGTGTCCAGCTAAATTCCGTGTCGAGCTAAGAGTCAGGTAGTAAGTCCAGAAGGAGAGCAAAAATTTTTTTTTGGCTATACTAGTTTTCGTCTTTGGGGATCACTTTTCTCCATCGGCCGTTATAGCGATATTTTTTTGGTGCCTGCGCGCTTTCCGGAGCAAAATAAAAAAATTCAAAATTTTTTTTTGGGGCTAACCTCTTTTTGGACCCCGTAGATCAGTTCTAGACACTTGAAATCATATTGATTTTCTGCATCTCGATTCGCTTTTCAGGGTGCCATATTATCATACAGTGCTTGTTGTGTCGCGTCGTGACATCGTTGGTGATCTAGGCTCGCGTCTCTAGTACGGTCTAGCCTAGGACCAGCACAGTACCGTCGTTGAGCATTCTTTCAACTTTTGCATTGCTGTTTTGATAATTGCTAACCCCCCTTGCTAAGCCTTCCCAGAGCTCCACAGATATTCTCCACGTGCGGTGTATCGACTCCTGGTAATCGCTTGGTTCAATCTCTGGACCCACTGATCCTCGCAGTTGCACATCGCCTTTTCCTGCTGCTTGGTAAGAACTTGTAAGAGCTTCGTATATTGCTTGACGGATTACGCGTGACTTCCACCATATTCATGTAGTATATACCTGTGCTTTTTAAGGACTAACCATGATGATACTGCGAACCCCGCCACCATGACGAACGAAGAACTACATGCCCACTTCTCCGCGCTCTTGGTCAGTCGCGCTGAAGACGTGGATACGCGCCTAGGGGAGTTTGACACCAAGCTCACCAACGCCGTGGACAAGATCGATGGACTCGAGAAATCCTTCAATGCCAAGCTTGACGTCCGGTTCAAGGAGCTTTTGAACCGATTGCCCGCACCACCAGCACACACATGGCGCCGGCGCATTCCGATCACGGTGCTGGTTCATTGCCGCACCGGCTGGCCGCGCTGGCCGACGCTCCGAGACTTCATGCCGCTTCTTTGCGACATTGGGGATGACGAGGGTACTACTACGACCCCGACGGCGATCTGTTTGACGAGAAGGTTGAAAACCTCCACGGTACCGCTGCCGTCCCGACATTACTACCGCAACGCCGCCCACGATGCGTGATGATGATCATGTTGCAAAGCTTAAATTAAATATTCCATCTTTTGAGGGTAAATATAATCCTGATGCATATCTTACATGGGAGATGGAAGTAGAACAACGTTTTGCATGCTTAAAATATCCTGAGAATATGCGTTAGTCTCGCTACATGTGAATTTACTAAATTTGCTTCCCTTTGGTGGTCTGAGTATTGTCGTTTAAATCCTACTACTATTCCTAGTACTTGGACTGCTTTAAAAACTGCTATGCGTGTTCGTTTTGTACCCCCCACTTATCAACGTGATTTACTAAAGAATTTGTCACGTTTAGAGCAAGGGAAAAATCATGTAGAAGAGTATTATCAGGAATTACAAACGGGGATGGTTAGGTGTGGTCTTGTTGAATCTAATGAACAAATGCTTGCACGTTTCTTTGGTGGATTAAACAAGGACATTCAACACATATTAGATTATAAGAAATATAATTGTATCACTCGTTTGTTTCATCTTGCTTGCAAAGCTGAACGTGAAGTGCAGGATCGCCAAACACCATGGAGGAGGACTAATAATTCTGCAGGTCGCACATCCACTTGGACATCCCGACAATCAGCACCTCCTCGTGATTCGCCACCATCTACTACCACATCCAAGGCCACCACAAGATTTCCAGCTTCTCCTCCACCATCATCCAATGCTCCTGCTCGTAGTGCATCTTCTATGGCTTCCACGGGTAAGACAAAGGATATACAATGCCGCAAGTGCTGGGGTTTTGGTCATATAGAGAGACAGAGCACAACACAACGTGTGATGATGGTGCGAGAAGATGGTCAATACGATTCAGCGAGTGAATTCGATGAAGATACACTAGCCCTTATTTCTGCTCGAGATGGAGACAATTACGATCTTGATGAAGAGCCGGAGGTAATGGGAGTCAAGTCGATCAATACAAGAGCTTAATTACACAACGTGTGCTGAGTGTGCAATTGAGCAAATCTGAGCAACATCAACGCCACAACCTGTTCCAAACACGTGGTGTTGTCAAGGAAAGAGCTATACGGATCATCATTGATGGAGGGAGTTGTAATAACCTGTCCAGTGTTGACATGGTAGAGAAGCTTGTGCTTCCAACAAGACAACGCCCACATTCATATTACATCCAATGGTTTGAGAGTTCTCGCAAGATCAAGGTAACAAGAACGGTACGCGTGCATTTTACTATTGGTACATATTCTGATTTTGTTGATTGTGATGTTATACCTTTGCAAGCTTGTTCTTTGTTACTTGGTAGACCATGGCAATTTGATAGAGAATCTGTTCATAATGGCAAAACTAATCACTACTCTCTTATGCATGATGGAAAGAAAATTGGTCTAAAACCTATGACTCCCGAACAGATTTTAAAAGATGATCTTGCTAGAGCTAGTAGAGCTAAAACTGAGGAGAAAAATAAAAGTGAGAATCAGATTGTTGCTGTAGATTTTATACCACCAAAGAACAATAAATCTGATTCTACACATGCTACTGAAATTCGTTTGAAGAGTCCATGTATGCTTGCAAATAAAATTGATATTGCTGAACTAGATGTAAACAATACTCAATGTTATGCAATTGTCTGCAAAGAGGTTTTGTTTTCATTTGAGGATATGCCTCCTTCTTTGCCACCCGCTGTTGCTAACCTTTTGCAGGAATATGAGGACGTCTTTCATACGAGCCGCCACAGGACTACCTCCTATTAGAGGAATTGAGCACCAAATTGATCTCATTCCTGGTGCCACGTTACCCAACCGCGCGCCATATAGAACCAATCCAGAGGAGACAAAGGAGATACAACGCCAAATTCAGGAACTACTCGACAGAGATCATATTCGTGAGTCCCTTAGCCCTTGTGTTGTTCCTATTATTTTGGTACCTAAGAAAGATGGTTCTTCGCGCATGTGTACTGATTGTAGAGCTATCAATAATATTACTATTCGATATCTTCATCCTATTCCACGTTTAGATGACATGCTTGATGAATTGAGTGGCTCTACCATGTTTTCTAAGGTTGATTTATGAGTGGTTACCACCAGATTCGTATGAAATTAGGAGATGAATGGAAAACAACATTTAAAACTAAGTTCGGTTTATATGAGTGGTTAGTGATGCCGTTTGGTTTAACTAATGCACCTAGCACTTTCATGAGATTAATGAACAAAGTTTTACGTGCTTTCATTGGACGTTTTGTGGTAGTCTACTTTGATGATATTCGATTTATAGCAAATCTTTAGAGGATCATTTGGACCATTTACGTGCTTTTCAATGCTTTACGTGATGCACGTTTGTTTGGTAACCTTGAGAAGTGCACCTTTTGCACCAATCGAGTTATGCTTGGCTATGTTGTTACATCACAGGGTATTGAAGTGGATCCAGCCAAGATTGAAGCTATTGAGAATTGGCCGCAGCCCAAGACAGTCACACAAGTGAGGAGTTTTCTTGGCCTCGCTGGGTTTTATAGGCGCTTTGTCAAAGACTTTGGATCAATTGCCGCGCCGCTAAATGAGCTTACCAAGAAGGATGTGCCCTTTGTTTGGGGCGATGCACAACAACAGGCCTTCGTCATATTAAAAGATAAGCTAACACATGCTCCCTTACTCCAACTTCCTGATTTTACTAAGACTTTTGAGCTTGAATGTGATGCTAGTGGAATTGGTTTGGGAGGGGTGTTATTACAAGAGGGAAAACCTGTTGCATATTTTAGTGAGAAATTGAGTGGGGCTAGTCTGAACTGTTCTACTTATGATAAAGAATTATATGCATTGGTTCGGACATTAGAAACTTGGCAACATTATCTATGGCCTAAAGAGTTTGTTATTCATTCTGATCATGAATCTTTGAAGCATATTCGTAGTCAAGCTAAGTTGAATCGTCGTCATGCAAAGTGGGTTGAATTTATTGAGTCTTTTCCTTATGTTATCAAACACAAAAAGGGTAAAGATAATATTATTGCTGATGCTTTGTCACGCCGTTATGCTTTGTTATCTCAACTTGACTTCAAAATATTTGGATTGGAAACTATTAAGGAACAATATGTGCATGATGCTGAATTTAAAGATGTGTTGCAGAATTGTAGAGATGGTAGAACTTGGAACAAGTTCGTCTTCAATGATGGATTTGTGTTCCGTGCTAACAAACTATGCATTCCAGATAGCTCTGTTCGTCTTTTGTTGTTACAGGAGGCGCATGGAGGAGGATTGATGGGACACTTTGGTGTCAAGAAGACGGAGGATGTTCTTGCTGCACACTTCTTTTGGCCACGTATGCGTCGAGATGTTGAGAGATTTGTGGCACGCTGCACTACTTGTCAAAAAGCTAAGTCTCGCCTTAATCCACATGGTTTATATATGCCTCTTCCTGTTCCTAGTGTTCCTTGGGAGGATATTTCTATGGACTTTGTTTTGGGATTACCACGAACACGTATGAGGGATAGTATTTTGTTGTTGTGGATCGGTTTTCTAAGATGGCACACTTTATTCCTTGTCATAAAGCGGATGATGTTGCATATTGCTGATTTGTTCTTTCGTGAAATTGTTCGTTTGCATGGTGTGCCAAATAATATTGTCTCTGATCGTGATACTAAATTTCTTAGCCACTTTTGGAGATGTTTATGGGCTAAGTTGGGGACTAAATTGCTCTTTAGTACTACATGTCATCCCCAAACTGATGGTCAAACTGAAGTAGTAAATAGAACTTTGTCTACTATGTTACGGGCTGTTTTAAAGAAGAACTTAAAATTGTGGGAAGAGTGTTTACCTCATATAGAATTTGCTTATAATCGTTCATTGCACTCTACCACAAAGATGTGCCCATTTGAGATTGTGTATGGTTTTGTTCCTCGTGCACCTATTAATTTATTGACTTTACCTTCTTCGGTGCAACATAATTTGGATGCTACACAACGCGCTGAAATGATCTTAAACTTGCATAAGACTACTAAAGATAACATTGAACATATGAATGCTAAGTATAAACTTGCTGGGGATAAAGGGAGAAAGCATGTTGTGTTTGATGTTGGCGATCTTGTTTGGTTACATTTGCTTAAAGATCGTTTTCCTGATTTACGCAAGTCTAAGTTAATGCCACGTGATGCTGGTCCCTTTAAGGTGTTAGAGAAAATCAATGATAATGCATATAAACTTGAGTTGCCTGTAGACTTTGGTACGGTTAGTCCTACATTTAACATTGCAGATTTGAAGCCTTACTTTGGTGAGGAAGATGAGATTGCGTCGAGGACGACTTCAATTCAAGAAGGGGAGCATGATGTGGACATCCCTACTATTGATACAACCGTTGTACCTACAGCAACACACATACAAGGACCCATCACAAGATCTCATGCCAAACAACTTAACTATCAGGTACTTTCGTTTCTTGGGACTATTCCTCACATACATGAGAATATGATGCTGCCTAAATCGGATATATTTCTTACTCTTAGGAATGATGGACCAAGCATGGATGAGAGGGACAAGCATTGGACCATGGCCACGCATGGAGATGGCAGCAAGCATGTGATGATCCAAGAGAAGGCCACAGATGAAGATTTCAGAACTTTGAGGCCACCATAATGAAGAAAGAAGGCTTGGACGAAATATTCAAGATCAATACTTTACGAATTCGTCCATAGCTTAATATGGTGTTGCGACATCTTTTATTTTGGGCCAGGCCCATGTAATTTTCGCAGGATTTTAATTAGCCACTTTTTAGAGTCCGTATTTGAGGGGAAAAGGACTTTTAGGGTTGGATTCGGCCACCACTTCCATGGCTGGCCGAAACCCCACCTTTTCGCCCTTAAATACTCCCCATAGCCGTCCCCCTAGACTCGGATTTTGTTTAGACATAAAGTTAGCCATAGTCGCAACTTCGCCAAGGCTCGAGCGTCGCAGAGGCCTCTTGTACTTCGCACCTATTCAGGATCCCACCTTTTCAATAAAGCTTTCCTCTTAATCCGCAATATCTTGATTGCATTATTGGTTCTTACTTGTTCTCGATTTCAGGTAGGAATTAAGACCCTCGCTAGTCAGGCTGATCGTGTTCCCGCAGGATCGGTAGACTCCAGGAGATTGGCCTAGCGATTGCATTGGCGCTCGTGCTCGCACGTGTAGTCGGATCGTCAAGCCCGAACTCCACCAAATCGAATATCGCCATGTCATCGAAAGATCGGACACCTTTGCCCTATCACATCCAAATTATGTTGGACCGAAGAAGGTAAAGGCAATAAATCAATAGGTGCACGAGGAACAAAACCATACACAATCTCAAATGGGCACATCTTTGTGGTAGAATGCAATGAACGATTATAAGAAAATTCTATATGAGGTAAACACTCTTCCCACAATTTTAAGTTCTTCTTTAAAACAGCCCGTAACATAGTAGACAAAGTTCTATTTACTACTTCAGTTTGACCATCAGTTTGGGGATGACATGTAGTACTAAAGAGCAATTTAGTCCCCAACTTAGCCCATAAACATCTCCAAAAGTGGCTAAGAAATTTAGTATCACGATCAGAGCAATAGTATTTGGCACACCATACAAACGAACAATTTCACGAAAGAACAAATCAGCAATATGCGCAACATCATCCGTTTTATGACAAGAAATAAAGTGTGCCATCTTAGAAAACCGATCCACCACAACAAAAATACTATCCCTCCCCTTCTGTGTTCGTGGCAATCCCAAAACAAAGTCCATAGAAATATCCTCCCAAGGAACACTAGGAACAGGAAGAGGCATATATAAACCATGTGGATTAAGGCAAGACTTAGCTTTTTGACAAGTAGTGCAGCGTGCCACAAATCTCTCAACATCGCGACGCATACGTGGCCAAAAGATGTGTGCAGCAAGAACATCCTCCGTCTTCTTGACACCAAAGTGTCCCATCAATCCTCCTCCATGCGCCTCCTGTAACAACAAAAGACGAACAGAGCTATCTGGAATGCATAGTTTATTAGCACGGAACACAAATCCATCATTGAAGATGAACTTGTTCCAAGTTCTACCATCTCTACAATTCTGCAACACATCTTTAAATTCAGCATCATGCACATATTGTTCCTTAATAGTTTCCAATCCAAATATTTTGAAGTCAAGTTGAGATAACAAAGCATAACGGCGTGACAAAGCATCAGCAATAATATTATCTTTACCCTTTTTGTGTTTGATAACATAAGGAAAAGACTCAATAAATTCAACCCACTTTTCATGACGACGATTCAACTTAGCTTGAATACGAATATGCTTCAAAGATTCATGATCAGAATGAATAACAAACTCTTTAGGCCATAGATAATGTTGCCAAGTTTCTAATGTCTGAACCAACGCATATAATTCTTTATCATAAGTAGAATAGTTCAGACTAGCCCCACTCAATTTATCACTAAAATATGCAACAGGTTTTCCCTCTTGTAATAACACCCCTCCCAAACCAATTCCACTAGCATCACATTCAAGCTCAAAAGTCTTAGTAAAATCAGGAAGTTGGAGTAAGGGAGCATGTGTTAGCTTATCTTTTAATATGACGGAGGCCTGTTGTTGTGCATCGCCCCAAACAAAGGGCACATCCTTCTTGGTAAGCTCATTCAGCGGCGCGGCAATTGATCCAAAGTCTTTGACAAAGCGCCTATAAAAACCTGCGAGGCCAAGAAAACTCCTCACTTGTGTGACCGTCTTGGGCTGCGGCCAATTCTCAATAGCTTCAATCTTGGATGGATCCACTTCAATACGCTGTGATGTAACAACATAGCCAAGAAACGCAACTCAATTGGTGCAAAAGGTGCACTTCTCAAGGTTACCAAACAAACGTGCATCACGTAAAGCATTGAAAACAGCACGTAAATGGTCCAAATGATCCTCTAAAGATTTGCTATAAATCAAAATATCATCAAAATAGACTACCACAAAACGTCCAATGAAAGCACGTAAAACTTCGTTCATTAATCTCATGAAAGTGCTAGGTGCATTAGTTAAACCAAACGGAATCACTAACCACTCATATAAACCGAACTTAGTTTTAAATGCTGTTTTCCATTCATCTCCTAATTTCATACGAATCTGGTGGTAACCACTACGCAAATCAACTTTAGAAAACATGGTAGAGCCACTCAATTCATCAAGCATGTCATCTAAACGTGGAATAGGATGACGATATCGAATAGTAATATTATTGATAGCTCTACAATCAGTACACATGCGCGAAGAACCATCTTTCTTAGGTACCAAAATAATAGGAACAACACAGGGGCTAAGGGACTCACTAATATGATCTCACGTCGAGTAGTTCCTGAATTTGGCGTTGTATCTCCTTTGTCTCCTCTGGATTGGTTCTATATGGCGCGCGGTTGGGCAACGTGGCACCAGGAATGAGATCAATTTGGTGCTCAATTCCTCTAATAGGAGGTAGTCCTGGTGGCAGCTCAGCGGGAAATACGTCCTCATATCCCTGCAAAAGGTTAGCAACAGCGGGTGGCAAAGAAGGAGGCATGTCCTCAAATGAAAGCAAAACCTCTTTGCAGACATTTGCATAACATTGAGTATTGTTTACATCTAGTTCAGGAATATCAATTTTATTTGCAAGCATACATGGGCTCTTCAAACGAATTTCAGTAGCATGTGTAGAATCAGATTTATTGTTCTTTGGTGGTATAAAATCTGCAGTAACAATCTGATTCTCACTTTTATTTTTATCCTCAGTTTTAGCTCTACTAGCTCCAACAAGATCATCTTTTAAAATCTGTTCGGGAGTCATAGGTTTTAGACCAATTTTCTTTCCATCATGCATAAGAGAGTAATGATTAGTTTTGCCATTATGAACAGATTCTCTATAAAATTGCCATGGTCTACCAAGTAACAAAGAACAAGCTTGCATAGGTACAACATCACAATCAACAAAATCAGAATATGTACCAATAGTAAAATGCACGCTGCGTCGTTCTTGTTACCTTGATCTTGCGAGAACTCTCAAACCATTGGATGTAATATGAATGTGGGCGTTGTCTTGTTGGGCAAGCTTCTCTACCATGTCAACACCGGCGGTTATTACAACTCCTCCATCAATGATGATCCGTATAGCTCTTTCCTTGACAACACCACGTGTTTGGAACAGTTGTGGCGTTGATCTTGCTCGATTTGCTCAATTGCACACTCAACACACGTTGTGTAATTAAGCTCTTGTATTGATCAACGACTTGCTCCCATTACCTCGGCTCTTCATCAAGATCGAATTGTCTCCATCTCAAGCGAAATAAGGGCTAGTGTATCTTCATCAAGTCACTGCTGAATCGTATTGACCATCTTCTCGCACCATCATCACACGTTGTGTTGTGCCTTTGTCTCTCTATATGACCAAAACCCGGCACTTGCGGCATTGTATATCCTTTGTCTTACCCGTGGAAGCCATAGAAGATGCACTACGAAAGGTGAGCATTGGATGATGGTGGAGGAGCAGCTGGAAATCTTGTGGTGGCTTTGGATGTGGTAGTAGATGGTGGCGAATCACGAGGAGGTGCTGATTGTCGGGATGTCCAAGTGGATGTGCGACCTGCAGAATTATTAGTCCTCCTCCATGGTGTTTGGCGATCCTGCACTTCACGTTCAGCTTTGCAAGCAAGATGAAACAAACGAGTGATAGAATTATATTCCTTATAATCTAATATGTGTTGAATGTCCTTGTTTAATCCACCAAACAAACGTGCAAGCATTTGTTCATTAGATTCAACAAGACCACACCTAACCATCCCCATTTGTAATTCCTGATAATACTCTTCTACAGAATTTTTCCCTTGCTCTAAACGTGTCAGATTCTTTAGTAAATCACGTTGATAAGTGGGAGGTACAAAACGAACACGCATAGCAGTTTTTAAAGCAGTCCAAGTACTAGGAATAGTAGTAGGATTTAAACGACAATACTCAGACCACCAAAGGGAAGCAAATTTAGTAAATTCACATGTAGCAGCACTAACACGCATATTCTCAGGATATTTTAAGCATGCAAAACGTTGTTCTACTTCCATCTCCCATGTAAGATATGCATCAGGATTATATTTACCCTCAAAAGATGGAATATTTAATTTAAGCTTTGCAACATGATCATCATCACGTACCGGTGGGCGAGCGTTGCGGTAGTAATGTCGGGGACGGCCAGCAGGTACCTGTGGAGGTTGTTCAACCTCCTCGTCAAACAGATCGTCATCGTCGGGGTCGTAGTAGTACCCGTCGTCTGTCCCCAATGTCGCAGCAGCAGCCGCGGCGGAAGTCTGAGGAGCGTCAGTCGCAGCAGCAGTCCGACCCGTGATCGGAATGCGCCGTGCGGCATGTGTGGGTGCCGGTGTGGGTGCGGGCAATCGGTTCAAAAGCTCCTTGAACCGAACGTCAAGCTTGGCGTTGAAGGATTTCTCGAGTCCATCGATCTTGTCCACGGCGTTGGTGAGCTTGGTGTCAAATCGCCTAGGCGTATCCACGTCTTCGTGACCGACCAAGAGCGGAGAAGTGGGCATGTAGTTCTTCGTTCGTCATGGTGGCAGGGTTCATGAGTATCTATCCTGGTTAGTCCTTAAAAAGCACAGGCATATACTACAAGAATATGGTGGAAGTCACGCGTAATCCGTCAAGCAATATACGAAGCTCTTACAAGTTCTTACCAAGCAGCAGGAAAAGGCGATGTGCAACTGCGAGGATCAGTGGGTCCAGAGATTGAACCAAGCGATTACCAGGGGTCGATACACCGTACGTGGAGAATATCTGTGGAGCTCGGGAAGGCTTAGCAAGGGGTTAGCAATTATCAAAACAGCAATGCAAAAGTTGAAAGAATGCTCAACGCAGATCTTGTGCTGGTCCTAGGCTAGACCGTACTAGAGACGCGAGCCTAGATCACCAACGATGTCACGACGCGACACAACAAGCACTGTATGATAATATGGCACCCTGAAAAGCGAATCGAGATGCAGAAAATCAATATGATGGCAAGTGTCTAGAACTGATCTACGGGGTCTAAAAAGAGGTTAGCCCCAAAAAAAATTTTGAAATTTTTTTATTTTGCTCCGGAAAGTGCGCAGGCGCCAAAAAAATATCGCTATAACGGCCGATGGAGAAAAGTGATCCCCAAAGCCGAAAACTAGTATAGCCAGAATTTTTTTTTTTGCTCTCGTTCTGGACTTACGACCGGACTCGGAGCTCGACACGGACTTTAGCTTAACACGGAAACAACAAAGAAGGAGAGGAAAAAGAAATAACTAGGAACAATAACTCTACTCGGACTCGTACCACAGCAGGAAACTGATCGGATCTGTATTGCGGTAGGAAGGCGGTGGCGGAGTATTAGGGTTTATGGAGGCAGGGTATAGGGCGGCGGAATATGGTGGCGGAATATGGTGGCGGTGATCGGCGAGTGTGGCGGTGACTACTATGATCAGAACTCGAAACTCTAAGGGACGAGACACTAAGACCAGCAATTCAACGCGACGATGTAGACACAAATTCAACAATGCAAAAACTGAAAAGATAATGCGAGGTGTAGATTGGTTATAGGATGGATCTAAACTCTAACTATGTTTTTGGCTTTTTCGTGGGTTATAGGTAAAAACAGATCTAATCTCTGAAAACGTAAAATCTCACGAGCAACCTGAAATCGATACCACTTGATAGGGCAAAGGTGTCCGATCTTTCGATGAGATGGCGATATTCGATTTGGTGGAGTTCGGGCTTGACGATCCGACTACACGTCGAGCACGAGCGCCAATGCAATCGCTAGGCCAATCTCACGGAGGTTACCGATCCTGCGTGAACACGATCACCGACCAATGAGGGTCTTAATTCCTACACGAAATCGAGAACAAGTAAGAACCAATATTGCAATCAAGATATTGCGGATTAAGAGGAAAGCTTTATTAAAGAGGTGGGATCCTTAATAGGTGCGAAGTACAAGAGGCCTCTGCGACGCTCGAGCCTTGGTGAAGTTGCGACTATGGCTAACTTAATGTCTAAACAAAATCCGAGTCAAGAGGTTCGGCTATGGGCGATTTAAGGGCGAAAGGTGGGGTTTCGCCAGCCATGGAAGTGGTGGCGAATCCAACCCTAAAGTCCTTTTCCTCAAATCTGGACTCTAAAAGTGGCTAATTAAAATCTGCGAAAATTACATGGGCCTGGCCCAAAATAAAGGTGTCGCATGACACCATATTAAGCTATGGACGAATTCGTAAGTATTGATCTTGAATATTTCGTCCAAGCCTTCTTTCTTCATTATGGTGGCCTCAAAGTTCTGAAATCTTCATCTGTGGCCTTCTCTTGGATCATCACATGCTTGCTGCCATCTCCATGCATGACCATGCTCCAATGCTTGTCCCTCTCACCCATGCTTGGTCCATCATTCCTAAGAGTAAGAAATATATCTGATTTAGGCAGCATCATATTCTCATGTATGTGAGGAATAGTTCCAAGAAACGAAAGTACCTGATAGTTAAGTTGTTTGGCACGAGATCTTGTGATGGGTCCTTGTATGTGTGTTGCTGTAGGTACAACGGTTGTATCAATAGTAGGGATGTCCACATCAGATCATAACCACTTGATAAACCAATCCTAGTTTTACTTGCAAGCTTTATACTTTATTTCTTTATCAAAGCTATTACTTAGAGTTTAAGTGAATTGTAGATACTAGAAAGATAATTGAAGGTTGCATAAAGAGCATAAAATTTGGCCTAAGCTAGATAATCTTTATGTCATCCTAAGGCATGAGATTGAACTTAGTTAAAATCCACTAGTTTACCACCCCTCATTAGTACTTACCCCCACTTGTAGATGCTAGTTCTAAGCATAAAACCTGATCAACTTAGATGGGAATACTTGGTGGAAATATGGTTATGAAAACCTTGGAATGATGGATCATTCTATTGAGATGTTTTGGACATGTGTTTCCGAACACCAGAGGATTTATGGTGATGAAAATGTTGAGGCATGAGCCTTAGCCCTTTATAAAACTGATGGTTGTCTGGATGCGATACCATTCCAATTTTACCGTACAACCACAATACCCAAGAATTGGGTAGGGCTTGACTGGAAACTTATATACCTTAGTATTAGTTCCCTCACGGCCAAGGTCTGAGCTGAGGCTACCTTGTGAAGATTGTCCACCTGTGCAGTACCCAAGATGACAGTTGGTCATGGTTGGGAGGCCAAACTCACAGGAGAGGTGCTTATACTAGGGTGTGTAATTGAAAGGTTAGGATTGATTATCTGCATACTGAGTATGGTGAATTCAGGATTTGTTCCTGACGGATGTATCGAATGTTGTGGTGAAAGTGTACAATCTCTGCAGAGTGTCAAACTATTCGAATAGTCGTGTCCGCGGTTATGGATAGTTGGAGTGGCCATACTGTTCCCCCGTCAGATTGTTTTCAAAATGACTTGTGAAATGAATTGAGACTTTGACTTGACCACAACAGAGTTGTGGCATGAGATACAAGTTCCCACTTAGGTTTTATAAAACCTCAACTAGCATTCGTTGTTTCTGAACTTAGTAGATGTAAATCTGGCTTTTTTCACAACAACCCTAGAGCTTAGTGTCCTACTACAAAAAACCCCCTTCACTTGTTAGTATTAGTTTGCGAGTACTTAAAGAGTACTCATGGCTTTGTCCCTGGCTATTCCCGTGGCCAGACTATGAAGAGGAGTACCTGGAGGATGGACCCCATGAAGGTTACGACAACTAGGATCATCTCCCATCGTCAGCATTGCCTGTGACCCCGAAGATGGAGCTTCGCCTACACTACAGTTATTATTACGTATTTCCGCTGCTTGAGTTGTATTAAGAACTGGATGATGAGATCCTTATTTGTGTAAGACCTTATGTATGGTTTGTAATGGATGATGTACTGTGGTATCCAATTCTGTTATGTCTCGCAAAAATGGTAATCCTGGGATTGCGATGTATGGCATAACAGGCATCTGGGATTAAAAATCCAGGTGTTGACAGCAGGGTGGGGCCGTGGTGTTAGTGGGGTTGAGGGTAGGTTCACGCGTGAGAAAGAACGGGCTCGCGGGGGAGAGAGGTGGGCTGTGCTGGGCCAGATTGGGTTAGTGGGTTGGGCTATGTTTAGCTAGGCTGGTTCTTTTTCATTTTTTTTCCTTCTGTTTTCATTTCTTTTTCCTTTGCTATTTTGTGTTTTGATTTGATTCAAATGTTTTAAACATCTGTTTGGATTCAAATATTTATCAAATCTTTTTAGTAGATTTTATTTATTCATTAGTGTGTTTAAATAATTCACTTTGAATTATTTCAAATATTTTAATATTTTTAATATTTATTTAAATTGCGCATTTGACTTTATTTTAAATAAAATTGGAATATGGTTCCAAACCATATAATCTTATTTAATTATTCTTTTTAAGTTAATTAGATAACTTTTAATCCACTTTGGCTATTTTCAATTATTTTTCTCATGATTTAATTAATCATTTATATTAGGGATTTTGTCTTTATTCAAAACGAATATGGTTCAAGCCCATAAAAGTTTTTATTCAAATAATCTTTATTCCTTTATTTTATTTGGATTATTTTTATTCCAATTGCTTATGGATTTAACTCAAGGTTTAAATTGTTTTCTAAATAATTTTATTGGGATTTATTATTTAGTTTAGGCAATTTGTCTTTATTTAAATAAAATTGAATATGGTTTAATCCATATGATTTTATTTAAATAATCTTTTACTCCTTTTTATTATTTAGTAAACTTTCATTTGTCTATGGATTTGGCCAAGATTTTATTTAACTTTTAAATATTCCTTATTTATTTATTTCTTCCTTTGTCTTATAAAATCCATATCTTTTTATTTATAGATCCAAAATTGGTGATTCCAATTTGTGTAATTTTATTTAATATATGTTTATCCTTTTAAATCCTTTTAGGATTATTTTGCTCAAGATTTGGTATGGGTTTTTAGTTAGGAGCTTTATTAGCTTTGGAAATTAATTCCTTTTATTTTATTAAATTCATAAGTTTTTATCCATGGCTCCAAATTAAGTGAAACCATTTTCTATGGTTTTATAATATTTTTGTTTATCATTTTTTATCATTTATAAATGTTTGTTGCTGAATTTTTATATGGATCTTGGAAATGATTTCTTTCATTTAGATTTGGGGTTTTGGTTTAACTTTTCCAGGTGTTTAAATTGCAAGATACATTCATTGATGAATGCATTTCACTTGATTGAAATTTTGTTGGATTCCCTTTTATTGAAATTTGTTCAAGAAGGGTTTTGATGTTTCCATTTAGAAGCAAAAAGTTTCTTTGCACCCTAAATTTCAACAATTGTTTCTTTTGTTTATTTATTTTTCACATTTCAAAATTTGGAAAATTTTGGGATGTGACAGTCCGCCAGCAAGTCGATAAGCTTTGGACCATACCGCTTGCAACGAGAAGCGAAGAGAGCGAAGGCTACCTCGGAGCCGTCGGGAGCCGTTGGCATTTGGGAAGTGACCTAATGAAGATCAAGTTTCGCTCCAGACGCCATGGCCATGGCTAGCCCCATGGAAGCGCCGATGCCCTTCTACTTGCACTTGTAGGCCGCAGGAGCATCCTCTGACAACGCATCCGCCAGAGAATCAACATCCTCAAGGACAGCGCCCTTGGGCATGATCTCCCTATAGAAGCGTTGGAGAACCTCCTTGGCCTTGGCAAGGGAGCTAGCAGCAGCGCCGCAGCGATCTTCGACCGCTGCGGTGGCATCATCCAAAGCACTCCCGTGCTCTAAGACATTGCGGTCAAACGCAATTCCCGAAGCATCTAACGCAAAAGAAAAACAAGAAGGAGCCAAATAAGAACATGGCGAAATATGCAGTCAAAAATCGAGCAGACCAATTATAAGAAAGAAACATACCAGAGAAGTCCTTGGCCGCAGCCATCAGCTTCTCGGCCACCTCCTTCTCGCGCGCATCCGCAGTAGTTGCGAGCTACTCCTCGCGATCTGAAGCCTCTCGCTGCAGGCGCTCCTTGGCCGCTGTGGCGTCAACCAGCTCCTGCTGCAGGCGCTCCCTCGCCTCCATGGCATCCGCAGCCTACTTCTCCGCACGACTGAGGCTCTTTTCAAGAGCATCCAGCCGGCGAAGAGACGCATTATTCTCATCTACATAGCATTAAGGATAATATATAAGCAACACAAGCTACAAACAGACAACAGGAGAAAGGATAAAGGAAAATCAAGCCACGCACCTTGCAGCTTCTTCATGCTGTCCTTCAATGCCAAATGTTGTCGGATGAGCAAGTTCGCGCTATGCATAAAGGGCTGTGAAAAAGAGCAGAAGCAAAATAATCAAGAGAAGAACCAAGAACAAGGCTCGGGGGCTGCGCCCCAAAACGAGCAAAAACGCCGAACAAAAACTACCCGAAAATAGGCTCAGGGGCTCCCCCAGGAAAAAAAGAAACAACTTACATGCTTAGACGGAGACTCTGAAGGTCTAGGTGCAGCCTTTCGGGTGACGACCACTCGAGCCTCCCATGGAGAGGGGTTCGGAGCAGAGCCCCCAGAGGTAGCCACCGTCTAAGAGGAAGGAGCCGTCAGCTTCGACTCCCCTATGGTCTCCTGGGAATCCTCACTAGGAGAACCCTCCAAGGAGTGGCTGCAAGGAAAACACCAATCAAAACAAGAAGACAAGAAAACAAGAAGGACTAGCATCCGAAGAGACTTACGAGTCGATGTCGCTCAAGTCAAATACGGGCAGCGCCCTCTTGTCTTTCTTCTCTTCCTTCTTCCTCTTGGCCGGCGACTGTGGTGCCATAGTTCGTAGAGGCACGGCCGGAAAAGGTGAATAAGAAGCACCATCATCTGCGCTGTGGTGGACAAGGAACGGCGGATTCCTAGGCGTCGGTGGAGTCGAGGCATCCGAAGACTCGCTCGAGCTCGATGCCCGCTTACGGGTCTGCCCCTCGCTCGCCTCGGGGGCTTCCTCAGTTGGCGATTGCGCCGGTGGAAGCTCGGACTCGGAGTCCACAACCTCGTTGTCCGGCGCAAACGGAAACTTTTTGGGGAGTGGAGGCACCATGCCAGCCACCTTGAGCTCCTGCACAATGAATACAACAAAGATCAGCACAAGCAATCATAAAAAAAAGAACACTCGAAAGGCGCAGCGCGCACGTCGCAAATCTACACCTGCGGAACTGGTCTTGTGGCACAGAAGGGGGCGTCAGCGACTTCCCCGGAAGGTCCTCATCAGACTTGTACTTCAGAAGTGGCCGAAGAACTCTGTCGAGGTCCCCCTGGAAAGCTCCTCAGCCGAAACTCTTGTCGGGTCGTGGCGGCCAGAGTAAAGGAACATCGGATGCGCCATCGCTTGGAGTGGCTGCACGCGACGTTTGAGGAAGGTGCGGATGATTTCCACACCATTCACCTGGGCGGAGTCGAAGGGGGCAAGGCCGAAGTTTTGCCTGTCCACTATGGAGTCGCAGATATAAAAACACTTCCTCCGCCAGTATTGGACGGACTCGGACATAGAAAAGGAAAAGAAAAGAATAGTAGATCGGAGGGATATAATGCAGCCACCAAGCGGCTAGACCCCGCCGGTGCCAGATTGCCTCTTCGCGGAATAGAGCTTCCGGAAGAGGCCAAAGTGCGTCTCGATACCAAGCCATCACTCGCAAAAAGCAATGAAGCAGGCGATGTGGAGAAGAGAATTGGGCGAAAGATGGTGGAGTTGGATGCCATAGAAGAACAACATTCCACCAAGAAAATCATGAACTGGGAGCGAGAGGCCGGGAAGAACAAAATATACAAACATCACCCAAAACCCTGCGGGTCCAGTCACGTCACCTCTAGCGCCGCAGACGGTTGAGGTCACCGATCGTCAGCACTGACGTCATCAAAATCACACTAGCAACTGTTAGAAATCTTCGGCTAACAACTAAAAGTACTCACTCGGATCTACGATTCGAGCAATTACTCGGGGGCTACTCCTATCAGAAGCGTTGGCCGTGCACCCGAGGCATGATTAAGGTACTACACCAATGATTGATTCTTTCGAGACCTACGTCGAGTCTACGACTCCACTATGGAATCGGGGGCTACTCCCATAGGGAGGATTGATCCAAGCACCCAAAAAATTGTGTGCTATGGACCTGAAGCTAAAAACGACTGAACTAAAGTCTCTGCTCGAGTCTACGACTCTAACAGACACTCGGTGGCTACTCCCATAGGGAGCGTGATAGGGCAAAGGTGTCCGATCTTTCGATGAGATGGCGATATTCGATTTGGTGGAGTTCTGGCTTGACGATCCGACTACACGTGCGAGCACGAGCGCCAATGCAATCGCTAGGCCAATCTCCTGGAGGTTACCGATCCTGCGTGAACACGATCAGCCTGACCAACGAGGGTCTTAATTCCTACCTGAAATCGAGAACAAGTAAGAACCAATATTGCAATCAAGATATTGCGGATTAAGAGGAAAGCTTTATTGAAGAGGTGGGATCCTGAATAGGTGCGAAGTACAAGAGGCCTCTACGACGCTCGAGCCTTGGCGAAGTTGCGACTATGGCTAACTTAATGTCTAAACAAAATCCGAGTCCAAAGGTTCGGCTATGGCGTGTTAAGGGCGAAAAGGTGGGGTTTCGGCCAGCCATGGAAGTGGTGGCCGAATCCAACCCTAAAAGTCCTTTTCCCCTCAAATACGGACTCTAAAAAGTGGCTAATTAAAATCCTGCGAAAATTACATGGGCCTGGTCCAAAATAAAGGTGTCATGACACCATATTATGCTATGGACGAATTCGTAAAGTATTGATCTTGAATATTTCGTCCAAGCCTTCTTTCTTCATTATGGTGGCCTCAAAGTTCTGAAATCTTCATCCGTGGCCTTCTCTTGGATCATCACATGCTTGCTGCCATCACCATGCATGGCCATGCTCCAATGCTTGTCCCTCTCATCCATGCTTGGTCCATCATTCCTAAGAGTAAGAAACATATCTGATTTAGGTAGCATCATATTCTCATGTATGTAAGGAATAGTTCCAAGAAACGAAAGTACCTGATAGTTCAGTTGTTTGGCACGAGATCTTGTGATGGGTCCTTGTATGTGTGTTGCTGTAGGTACAACGGTTGTATCAATAGTAGGGATGTCCACATCAGAGCGCTGGTCGCGCACCCTATGAATTCTTCGACTGCGATCATTTGGATCAAAATGCAAAAACTTTTTGGCAACTTTGCCCTAACCAACGCTAAGTGAGTAACATCCTCCTTGGCCACCTGAAACACCTCCGCGGTGATAAAATTTCGGATGTTGTATCTACGATGCAAAGATAAGACCTACAGATACCGTCTGATGGCCTGGTAACGCACCTGACTTCGCTCTACTAGTAATAACCCCTGCGAATAGGCGCGATGAAAATCCCGACAGACGCGTTGGGTACATCATTCGAAAAATACTGGGATTCAACTCATATAATACCTCAATGGCCTGAGTCGAATTACGCCAGCATCTGTCCCAGATTCGAGTCTAGGGACTCGAGTTTGAAGAAGATCGTGTTGTTTTGTCCTAAGACAGTTAACTGACCCTGATCTGTTAGGAGAGTCAGGCACACGCATCAACAATCCCTACACACTAAAATCATTCTTTTTTCTCATGAACAAAAACAGCTACACCTGAAAGATTGAAGAGTCCTCAGCCGAATCTACGATTTGACTGAACACTCGGGGGCTACTGACATGGTTATACCCTATGGGTACACAACATTAGCATACCTGGTCCAGCCCAAGGAAGGCCCACAAGAACATACGCGACCTGTGGAGATTTTCAGGTGGCCCAAGCCCATGACATGTTCAGATCCTTGGAGAGCAAGACTAGAATAGATAGAATATTCAAAAGGGGCAAACCCTAAACTTGTAACCGACTCGATCTGTGCCCGAGACCTGCCTAAACTCTATATAAAGGCTAGGAGGGCACGACAAGGAGGACATCCTTTTTCCACTACATACACACCTCCACGCCAGATTGCATCTGTGCACCCCTGTAACCTTCGGTTCCGCCGTAATCAAGAATAGACAAGCAGGAGTAGGGTTTTCCCTCCGGGGGCCTAAACCTGCGTAAATCTCGTGTCCCCTGGTTACTTGTCTGTTAACCGTTCTGCGATCTCCAGCACCCCCATCTTCTCCAAAACCCAAGCTCATAATAATGGGCATTGACGAGTCGAAACCTCGCCAGCAGTGCTCGCTACGTGGGCAAGGATGCATAGCCTATGGCGTCCAAGGCTGAGCGCAGAGCTCCTACTCCAGGACCAAGTACCCCCCCCCCCCCTCACCCACACCCCTATCGTTGTCATTTTTGGCTTTTCCCTCTTTTCTCGATGAACATTTTTTGGGCATAGTTCGGGATTATGGTTTGGTGGTCGACCCTTTGGTTTCTTCTCCTTCCTCCATTATTTCCCTAGTTCGTGCTAAAGAGGAAGCCCAAGCTGCAATTTCGAAGGCGGCGCTGGCAGTAATAGAAAAGCTGGAGGATGATGCCCGGGTGGCTCGGAGTGAGCAATAAGGCAACGCCCTTGCCTCGGGTGATGAGGTGGCACTCCAAGGAGGTGGGGTTCTATCCTCGCAGGAGTCCATAGTAGGTGATCCAGAGCGGATCCTCGTCGCGGACCTGCAGAAAGGGATCAAGAAGAGAAAGAAGTGGTTCCAAAATTTGGGCCCTAGGACGAATATCCGTAGCACGCTAGCTTGACAAGCTACACGAGCTTCCTCGGTGTCCCAATGTTGAGAGCCTTTGGGTGGAACTTTCCTGGATTTGGGGGCAGAGATAGAGGACCCCAGATTCAGGACTTTGGCAAGAAGGTTAAATTGGACATCATCTTTCTTAAGGAAACTATGCGCCAGGATTTCACTGATCATGAGCTGCGGAACCTGGTAAATGGCGATGTTTTTCATTGGCACTGGCGTCCCGCAAATGGGCATTCTGGGGGGATGGTGCTTGGCTATAGGGATTACAACTTCAAGGTGGGCGGGATTGATCAGGGTGATCATTTTCTGAGCGCCCTCCTGCTCCATCGGGAATCCAAGTTCAAGTTTGAATTTATTGCGGTGTATGGTCCATCGGTCCATGCGAGGTCTGCTGAAAGAACATGTGGGCCCCCATGTGTGGTTTTGGTAATTAATGAAAATCTTCATGGACTAATGTGTGTATTGAGTTGTACTTGTAGGAATGGTCCATCAGCATCGCTTGGAGCATGTGTTGGCTTCAAGGTCGATGAAATGAGAAGAAGATGTGTTGTGCAAGCTCAAAATGCGCCATCTGTAGAAGAACTCATGTTTGATGCTTGCCATCCTCGGTGATCATGGATCGATGATGAGGAATCAAGAAAGCGTTCCATCTTGAGAAGGTAAAGTTCGACTACATCGAGATCAAGTGGAATGCTCAAGGCAAAGGTATAATCTTGATAGGTTTTCCCTTTTGCCGGTCTCATGTTGTGTGTGGGAGACCAGGTTTAGGATAGATAGCCGTACTATCAAGAGGGGCTCTTGAATGAGTAACTCGGTCACATCATTCAAAGAGAGCTCAAACCTTTGCATACTTGCATCATCGTATTTGGTTGTTATTTGGTCTTACCCATGTGAGGATATAGAGCTTGTGGTAATATCCATAACAAGCTCTTGTTCATCAAAATTGGATCTCTCTTTTATATCTTATTACGATTTTGATCTATGCTGGTTTTCGGTTTCTCACCAAGTGAGGTATCTCAAATTATTATACTTGATACATTCTCACTTGGTGATAACCATAGGGTAGCTCATGTCGTCCTCTTTCCAACGCAATTGGAATCGGGTCAATCGGAGCTACCGTTCAAAAGTTATGACCGCTCAAATAGTTGTCGATTTAATTCTAAAAAGAAAAAAGGAATTATGTTTTCTGGGCCGAGCGGTAGTACCGCCCGGGCGGGTCGGTACTACCGCCCGCATCTGAGCGTCCCCTAACTATTCTCTCGCCTGTACCATTTTGGGTAATCTTGGCCGGGTAGTCTGCTTGGGATGGGCAGATTACCAACCGTCTGAAAGAAATCCCACCTAGCTTCTCCTGCGGCCTTCGCTCGCCAGATCCGCTCCTCGATCCCGCCAGTGGCCCGTGCACAGCTACTCCGCGTATCTTCTTCTTGGACCCACCTCACGCTGTGTGCTTGCCGCCCGTGTTGACCGCAACGCAGCGCTGCTTTCCGCTCTCGCTTCGCCATTGCCTTGTCGCTAGCCCCACACGCGCTGCCACGTTGACCGCCCGGCATGCCCGCCGCCGCCTCCGTGCAGCGTCCTAATAATGTTGCTTTCTCTCTGGCCCAAGACGGGCCGCGCTTCTGCCATTTGCCTCATTTGCTTGCGCACCGCTAGGCCTAGTTGCCGCCTGCACACGCTGCCACTGCTGGCCTCGCCAGATCTGCTGCCACTGCAGCTCTCTTTCCTAGAGCGTGCGGTACTACCGGTTAAATCCGGTAGTACCGGACCGTTGTGAAAAACGCCCTAACGGGCAGATTTTGTCTAGCCCTATATATTGCTTTGCTCGTTTTGCGTTTTAAAGGCTTCTTCCTCTTCTATTAGGCTCATCTTTGTCCACACTTGCTCTAGATCTTGAAGCTTGCCTAATCTTTTCCCTCTAATGATTCTTGCCCATATTTGAGTGGAAGAGAGAGGAGATCTAGATCGACATTTTGACCTAACCGATTTATCTCTTTGTGAGTGTATCTTTGGGGATCTAGATTTTGGGGGATTTTGTGTTCCTCTTTGATTCCTCCTCTCTTGTTCCCCCAATAGCTTTAGTAGCTTTGTTGGAACTTGAGAGTGAGGGATTTGAGCACCTTTGTGGTGTTCTTGTCATTTGCATTCGGTGCATCGGTTTGAGTTCTCCTCGGAGGATTTGGTTCGTGTGACTCATTGAAGCTTGTCCCTCTTGGGTTCTTGGAACCCTAGACAGTTTTGTGGCCTTGGTGGCATTGTGGACTTTTGTGGCTTTTGTTGGGAGCCTCCAATTAAGTTGTGGAGAAGTGCCCCAACCTTGTGAGAGGTTCTGGTTGCCACCGACAAGTGCATCGATAGTGGAAGCGTGGATCGATCCCATTGGGGTGAGATTCACCGGAGAATAAGGGAAGCCTTTTCTGGCTTTGGTGGTTTGATACCACCCCCTCTCCAAACGAGACGTACTCCATGTTGGGAGGAACTCAGTAAAATATTGTTGTCCCTGCGTGCCTCGGTTATCTCTATACTCGAGCTCTTTACTTATGCACTTTACATCGTGATAACCTTCGTGCTTGAAGTAATATATATCTTGCTATCACTTTGTTGCTTGTATTGCTTAGCTTAAGTTATTGGTGCACATATGTGAACCTTAGTTGTTCTAGGTTATGCTTAACAAAGTAAACACTAGTTTTATTCCGCCTTTGTTGAGCCACTCAAGGAAAAGTTTTAATCGCCTATTCACCCCCCCCCTCTAGGTGACATCCGTTTCCTTTTATCTGCTTCGTTTCTGGGGCGCTCGAGAACAAAATTGCCAGCTGCAATCACCAAGTAGTGATGATGGGTAACTTCAACCTTCTCTGAGGCCCGCACGACAAAAAAATGGCAATATCAACTGACCCCTGGTTAATATGTTCAATGAGTGCATTGCGAGGCTGGCCCTTCGGGAGATTTCTAGGACTGGGGCGGCTTTCACTTGGTCCAACAAACAGAGGAACTCAGTGAGGTGCGTGTTGGATCGGGACCTGGTCTCTCTGGACTGGGAGGCTCAGTTCCCCTTGGTTTCTCTCAAGGCTGAGACCAGCATTGGCTCAGACCACGCCCCGCTTATGATGACTATGGGGTAAGAAAGAAACCCTATCAAGAACATACCTTTGCCTTGAGCATATTACACTTGAGCTTGACGATAACGATCTTGTCCACCTCAAGATGAAACACCTTTCTTGATTGCGCTAGCTTGGTGAAGTCTTGCAAATTGCTCCCCCATACTCACTATGGGAGAGCCTATCTTTTAGGCATATCTTTACATATCCATGATCGCCATAATTATGGCAAGACCCAAGCATATGATATTCTAGATATGGCACATCTTTAACTTGCACCACATTTCTTCTAACTCCATTTGGATGATGTCTTAAAGATACACATGAGGAAATCTATCTTCTTCTTCAAGACACCCTTAATCTTCTTTTCTTTATTCTTCTCCTTCATTTCTTCTTTCATTATTATGTTGGTGTCTTAAAGGTACACAAGAGGTATCACTCCATATATTATTCAAGACACACTTGCTATAGGCTCAACTCTCACACGACCAATCTTGGGATCACTCCTTGAACACCTTGGTCATCACTTGATCTTCTTCACTTTCTTCTTCTCCCAAACTTGAAGCCAACATGTGGTTCAAGAATTTCCTATGGACAATTCCTACAAGTAAAACTTGATACAAGCATTAGTCCATAGAGATTGTCATTAATTACCAAAACCATACATGGGGGCCCACATGCTCTTTCACGGGGCTATGTCAGCGGCTTCGTGGCTGGAGTGCTAACATCGGCAGATCGGGACAGGAACGTAAAGCCAACCTGCTCCGTCAAATTCATGAGCTGGATGCTAGAGCGGATGAGGTCGGGCTGGTGGAGGATGATTGTTGGGCGCTTCGATGAGGACCAGATAATCCAGGCCCTGAGAGCGGAGGAAGAATATTGGAGGCAACATGGGAGGCAGAATTGGATCCTCAAAGGGGACGCCAACACCAAGTACTTCCATGCCATTGCAAACGGCATGCGAAGGAAATGTGCGATCACCTGTCTCAAGTCTAAGCAGGGGATCATCTCCAATAGCCTGGGTATTCAGCAGCATATATATGAATTTTATATGGCGCTGATGGGGTCGGAGTACCCAAAACCACTCAAGCTGGGGGCGGCTGCGTGGCTACCGGAATTCATGCTCTCGGCCCACGAGAATGCCAGCATGATGCGTATGTTTGTGATGGAAGAATTGGAGGAGGTGTTAAAGGAGACTAAGACTGATACAGCCCCGGGCCCAGATGGTTTCCCGATGGCGTTTTTCAAGCAGTTCTGGCCTAAGGTGGGAAGTCTGGTGCTGTAGATCCTTAGCTGTTTTGTGTTGGGCACGATTGATGTGGCCAGACTAAACTATGGGATTATGTCCCTTATTCCTAAAGTTCCAGGGGCTAACAACATCAAGAAATTTAGGCCTATTGCATCGATCAATGTTCTCTTCAAGCTGATTGCCAAGGCTTTTTCCACCCAGACTCTCTCTAATAGCCCACAGGATTATTGCTCCTTCGCAGACTGCCTTTATTAGAGGAAGATTCATGCACTACGGTGCTCTGGCTTTGCATGAGATCATTCATGAGCTAAAATCTAAGAACCTCGCTACAGTCCTTCTCAAACTTGACTCTGAAAAGGCCTATGACAGAGTCAGGTGGCAGTTTTTGAGGGAGGTGCTCCTTCGCAAGGGCTCGAAGGGGGTCTGGTCCATCGTGTTATGCAGTTGGTGAGTGGGGGTCAAACGGCGATAGCGATTAATGAGGAAGTTGGTCCCTTTTTTCGAAACAAGAGGGGTGTGAGGCAGGGAAATCCGCTCTCACCCCTGCTGTTTGACCTTATGGCAATTGGAATCGGGTCAATCGGAGCTACCGTTCAAAAGTTATGACCGTTCGAATAGTTGCCGATTTTGTTAGGGGTGACCCCTTGGGCTGGCCCGATCTTTCATGAATCCCATGGAAATCAAGGGTAAGCGAGGGGAAAGAGGAGGGGGATGAAATCCACGAACACACACGCGAAGAATTCGATGAACATGCACACGCGAAAACACGATACAAGCCGATAGCTCATGTGGTGGCAACCGGTCCAACACAATCCCTAGGATCGGCGTTCTCTCCCACGGCCAACAACGGGGGTGAGAGGCTTGATGAGATCTTGACTACTTGGGGACGAGACACCGAGATCCCAAGGACTTGTACAACTTGGACGCACGAGGCAAAATCCAAGAGGTTGTGGATAATTTGGTGCTCCTTGTCAAGGAGCATGAGACAAATAGTTGATAGATCCTCAAGGGGTGTATTCAACTACAATTATCCAAGTCTAGGGTTTACAATAGAGGGGTGGGGCTTTATATAGGCCAGCCACTTAAATAGGGGTAGTTTGGGGATAAAACTGGAAGTTGGGGCGAAACTGGGGGTTACATGGGCCAGGCCCAAAAGGCCTTGACATGCCTGGCGTCGAGCAGGCCGAAGACTCCGGTGTTGGGTCCGGAGACCCCGATCTGGGCCGGAGACTCCGGTCATTCTCCGGACCGGTCTCCGGAGGGGCCTTCTGACTGTCCCTGGCTTGGTTCCTGGGGCCGGACCTGAGGATGATCCGGAGACTCCGGTGTACCGGACCGGAGACTCCGATGTACACCAGAGATTCCGGTGTGCAGTGCTCCAGCAGCGTCTTCTCCTGGTCCTTCTTCCTTGGGGGCTTGGTGCGGTGATGTTGCTTCATAGCTGACGATACACAACGTAGTTGCATGAAGTAGCAAGACATCCAAAGGTAGATCAAAATCACATGAGGAAAGGAGCGAGTTAACCTTAGCTTGGAGGAGCTTGGCTCGGGTGCGAGTCATTGGTCCACTTGGGGGACTAGGTGTTGTAGATGGAGGTGCGTCCGTAGGACGGGCTGCATCAGCTCCCCCCTTGGGAAAGAGTCGTCCTCGACTCTTCATGGTTTACATATTGATTCTCTCCATGGTATAGTGATAGGACCTTGACGGTGAACTTATTGCTCACTAGGTACTTGGAGGCTGGTATGTCGATGACGTATGCATTGTTGTTGATTCTTTTAAGGACCTTGAAGGGACCATCTCTGATGGGGCAAAGGTGTCCGATCTTTCGATGAGATGATGATAATCGATTTTGGTGGAGTTCGGGCTTGACGATCCGACTACACGTGCGAGCACGAGCGCCAATGCAATCGCTAGGCCAATCTCCTGGAGTCTACCGATCCTGCGGGAACACGATCAGCCTGACTAGCGAGGGTCTTAATTCCTACCTGAAATCGAGAACAAGTAAGAACCAATAATGCAATCAAGATATTGCGGATTAAGAGGAAAGCTTTATTGAAGAGGTGGGATCCTGAATAGGTGCGAAGTACAAGAGGCCTCTGCGACGCTCGAGCCTTGGCGAAGTTGCGACTATGGCTAACTTTATGTCTAAACAAAATCCGAGTCTAGGGGGACGGCTATGGGGAGTATTTAAGGGCGAAAAGGTGGGGTTTCGGCCAGCCATGGAAGTGGTGGCCGAATCCAACCCTAAAAGTCCTTTTCCCCTCAAATACGGACTCTAAAAAGTGGCTAATTAAAATCCTGCGAAAATTACATGGGCCTGGCCCAAAATAAAGGTGTCGCAGCACCATATTAAGCTATGGACGAATTCGTAAAGTATTGATCTTGAATATTTCGCCCAAGCCTTCTTTCTTCATTATGGTGGCCTCAAAGTTCTGAAATCTTCATCCGTGGCCTTCTCTTGTATCATCACATGCTTGCTGCCCTCTCCATGCATGGCCATGCTCCAATGCTTGTCCCTCTCATCCATGCTTGGTCCATTATTCCTAAGAGTAAGAAATACATCTGATTTAGGCAGCATCATATTCTCATGTATGTGAGGAATAGCTCCAAGAAACAAAAGTACCTGATAGTTAAGTTGTTTGGCACGAGATCTTGTGATGGGTCCTTGTATGTGTGTTGGTGTAGGTACAACGGTTGTATCAATAGAAGGGATGTCCACATCATGCTCCCCTTCTTGAATTGAAGTCGTCCTCGACGCAATCTCATCTTTCTCACCAAAGTAAGGCTTCAAATCTGCAATTTTAAACGTAGGACTAATCGTACCAAAGTCTGCAGGCAACTAAAGTTTATATGCATTATCATTTATTTTCTCTACCTTAAAGGGACCAGCAACACGTGGCATTAACTTAGACTTGCGTAAATCAGGAAAACGATCTTTACGCAAATGTAACCAAACAAGATCGCCAACATCAAACACAACATGCTTTCTCCCTTTATCCTCAGCAAGTTTATACTTAGCATTCATGTGTTCAATGTTATCTTTAGTAGTTTTATGCAAGTTTAATATCATTTCAGCGCGTTGTGTAGCATCCAAATTATGTTGCACCGAAGAAGGTAAAGGCAATAAATCAATAGGTGCACGAGGAACAAAACCATACACAATCTCAAATGGGCACATCTTTATGGTAGAATGCAGCGAACGATTATAAGCAAATTCTATATGAGGTAAACACTCTTCCCACAATTTTAAGTTCTTCTTTAAAACAGCCCGCAACATAGTAGACAAAGTTCTATTTACTACTTCAGTTTGACCATAGGTTTGGGGATGACATGTAGTACTAAAGAGCAATTTAGTCCACAACTTAGCCCATAAACATCTCCAAAAGTGGCTAAGAACTTTAGTATCACGATCAGAGACAATAGTATTTGGCACACCATGCAAACGAACAATTTCACGAAAGAACAAATCAGCAATATGCGCGGCATCATCCGTTTTATGACAAGGAATAAAGTGTGCCATCTTAGAAAACCGATCCACAACAACAAAAATACCATCCCTCCCCTTCTGTGTTCGTGGCAATCCCAAAACAAAGTCCATAGAAATATCCTCCCAAGGAACACTAGGAACAGGAAGAGGCATATATAAACCATGTGGATTAAGGCGAGACTTAGCTTTTTGACAAGTAGTGCGGTGCCACAAATCTCTCAACATCTCGACACATCGTGGCCAAAATAAGTGTCGAAGAACATCCTCCGTCTTCTTGACACCAAAGTGTCCCATCAATCCTCCTCCATGCGCCTCCTGTAACAACAAAAGACGAATGAACTATCTGGAATGCATAGTTTGTTAGCACAAATCCATCATTGAAGACGAACTTGTTCCAAGTTCTACCATCTCTACAATTCTGCAACACATCTTTAAATTCAGCATGATGCACATATTGTTCCTTAATAGTTTCCAATCCAAATATTTTGAAGTCAAGTTGAGATAACAAAGCATAACGGCGCGACAAAGCATCAGCAATAATATTATCTTTACCCTTTTTGTGTTTGATAACATAAGGAAAAGACTCAATAAATTCAACCCACTTTGCATGACGACGATTCAACTTAGGTTGACTACGAATATGCTTCAAAGATTCATGATCAGAATGAATAACAAATTCCTTTGGCCATAGATAATGTTGCCAAGTTTCTAATGTCCGAACCAACGCATATAATTCTTTATCATAAGTAGAATAGTTCAGACTAGCCCCACTCAATTTCTCACTAAAATATGCAACAGGTTTTCCCTCTTGTAATAACACCCCTCCCAAACCAATTCCACTAGCATCACATTCAAGCTCAAAAGTCTTAGTAAAATCAGGAAGTTGGATTAAGGGAGCATGTGTTAGCTTATCTTTCAATATGACGAAGGCCTGTTGTTGTGCATCGCCCCAAACAAAGGGCACATCCTTCTTGGTAAGCTCATTCGGTAGCGGCAATTGATCCAAAGTCTTTGACAAAGCTCCTATAAAAACTAGCGAGGCCAAGAAAACTCCTCACTTGTGTGACCATCTTGGGCTGCGGCCAATTCTCAATAGCTTCAATCTTGGCTGGATCCACTTCAATACCCTGTGATGTAACAACATAGCCAAGAAACGCAACTCGATTGGTGCAAAAGGTGCACTTCTCAAGGTTACCAAACAAACGTGCATCACGTAAAGCATTGAAAACAGCACGTAAATGGTCCAAATAATCCTCTAAAGATTTTCTATTGTCACATCCCAAATTTTCGATTTGGTCTTGCATATCATTCATTGCATCGCATCATATCTTACCATGCATTACCGTCGAGTAGAGAGGATCGACGAAACGCTATCTGCGAAAACCTATTTTGTTTCAACCCGAGTTTCCTGCGGGGAGCTTTAGAGGGACTTGCGACAACCACCCCTGTAGATTCGAAGTTTCGCACAAACTTCGAAGGTTGTTCCTCGTCGTCTGAACCCGTGGCGCGAGAATCGCTCAATCGGAGTTCGTATGCAAAAGACTCGGACGTTTAGTAAACCACGGAAGCGGTCCGAAAATTCGGACCGATTTCGAGTTCTAAACAAACTCGGTCGAATCAGTTTTGGATTCGCGAGAGGGCCATAAGCGGACCCCACCTGGCCCGCCGCCACAACCGACCCGCCACCGTGATCTCCTCCTTCTCGGAACGCGACCGCCATCGCTTCAGCGCACCGCCGCCGCCTCGCTACCGCGGCTGCCGCCACCGCCAATGCGCCGCCGCCTCCTCTCCGTTCCGCCGTCCGCGCCTCCATCCGTCGTCGCCGTCTGCGCCATCCGCCGCCGCCATCACCGACCGCCGGCGCCGCCTCCACCGCGGCCGCTCGCCACCGCGAAACGCCCGCGCCCGCCCGCCGCCGCCGAGCCGCCGCCACCGCCCTAACGCCGCTGCCTCCGCCCGCGCCAGCGCGCTCGCCGCCCGTCGCCCGCCGCTGCCGCTCCGCGCGCGCTGCGCTCGTTGCGCCGCGCATTGCCTCGCCGCATCTTGCTGCGCGTCGCCGCATCCATGTGCGCCGCGTCATCGCATGTGTGCATGCACACGCACGCACGCGTCGCCTCGCGCGATTATTATTCCGGAACCGTAGTTGGCGTGTACGTATCCGTGCAGAAAAGTCGACGCGGAACCGATCGCCGCCGTCCGGAGCTCGCCGGAGTTCGTTTCGCAATCCGCTTCGGTAAGACAGCGACCACCGTCGGATCTCGGATCAGCGGCTTAGATCGCTCGTTGACTGGTCAGCACTCACGTTGACTAGTCGACGCGCCCAGACGTTGACTGGCAGACATCGATCGGCCGATCATCGAACCACGATTGGTAGGTCAATTTCGTTAATCCTATTAGTTGGCAGATTTCGGTAGAATCTTGTAAATTGCGAGAAATTAAACCGCTTGGCCAAAAATTGCAAATAAAATATGTACGCGTTCAGTGAGTCGTGTAGAATCTCGCTGTAGCTTTGGTTCAGACTTTTACTGTCAGGTTTAGTACAGTTTAATCAAACTATTTAGTGGCCTTTCCGGAATAATAAATTCGTAGTAAAAGTTTCGTAGCTCCAAAAATCGCGTGTGATATGTCCCTGAACTCGTGTGAACGAGGGGAATCTCATCGTGAAATAAAAAGATAGGCTTACAGTAAAAACTTCTGCAGTATTTGTCTAATGGCTTTCTGCAGTGTTTTAATTACTCGGGATGTTTTATAACTCCTTTTTGAGTAATTTCAATTGGTACTGTTTCTTATCAGCGATGCCTATGCGGTAGAATTTTTCCAAGATTTTACAAACAGTATACTACCGGTAGTGAATTATTTAAGTTCTAGCTCTAGTAGTGATCACTATTTTTGGTTAATAGTTTCCCTTGCGCCAAAATCTATTTTCCATGCATGTATTCGGTAGTAATATGTATTAGTACTATGTGGTGCAGCTGTAGCACCAATTAAGCACCGTTTTGCATTCATGCATCATTTTGGTTGCATATGTTTGTGAATTGTTTGTTTATGAATGCAATTGTGTCGTGTAGATTGTGTGGAGTGCAACCCTTGCTCGTGTGTGGATTGTTCCTCCGACCGCTACAACCAAGGCAAGTAGATGCTACTTTGTTCATGATATCGTCCTACTATTTTCAATGCATTGTCGTGTATTTTGTAGATGTATGTGTAGGATGATACTATCGCTATGTTATGTCCTATTATGTGGTAGGACCCTCTTTGTAGATGAACCACCATTGGTAGATGTGCTTAGCCATGCTATGTTGAACGAGGGCTGGGTTACATCATTGTTACTTGTTTTCTCAAAGTATTGGTTTGTGAAAACTAAAACAACTTAATCAATGAACCCCCTGGGTGTGATGGTATTGATAATTTTTGGTGGTTTCATTGCGGAAAGGCACCCAGGTATCAAGAGAGAATGATTGGCTTCTTTATTGTGTAGCTTACGTGTACAACCATGTGCCAATAATGAAATGGGCGGTTGGTTGGACTTAGTAGGTTGTGGTAACTCGAACCCGCGTATCGAGAGATGTAGAATTTTGGTAGGTTGGACCGGCGTGCCGGGATTGAGGAGCTACTTCCTAACAGTCTCTTCTTGGACTTCTCCTATCACCACTCAAAATGAGAGTGATGGTACGAGCTGGCCAAATCACATGGGTAAAGTGTACTAGCCTCTACAGTGTATAATCTAATCGATTAGCCGTGTCCCGGTTATGGACAACTGAGTTGCTAGATATTGATTCCATGACATGTTTCTCGCTCATTCTAATTTCATAATTGTTTTAATATTGTTGGGTTAACTTAATTGGGATCTTTTCAAAGAAAATTCAAAACTGTTTATGAAAGTAGGACAAAGTTATTTGCAAAAGCAAGCCGCATAGCTCCACTTGCCGATATGCATGTAGATGTTAGAACTAATGTCTCCTTTACTAGCTCTACTTGCCATACATTCCATGTATTGACCCTTCTGGGCTGTTGCGTTTATCTCGCAGGTTATTCCGATTCGAGTGATCGTTATAGGCCACGGTACTCCTCGGCACTTGTTCACTTGTGGGCAATTTGAAGATTGGAGGATTTACCGCTTTTGTTGCTACGAACAATTCGAGCTAGCTTTATGCTAAGCTTTTATATTGTAATAATGGTACTGGATCTTGTAGATCATGATACACGGTTATTTGCTATGATTATCTATCTTACTCTATTGTGGGCCAATGAACCGATCCGAGGATTGGCATGTCACATAGAGGCCACGGTCTTATCGTAACCGGGTGTCACAGATGGTATCGAGCCCGTGTGTAATCGTAGGATCGTGACCTAGGATTGGATTAGGAAGCCATAGAATTACTAAAGCCTATATTAACACTGTCTTTTCTCTTATGCCTTTCACCCTCGTAAATTCTTACCATATGCTATTCTCACACTTTCCTCTTTTACTTGATAGATGGGAGACGTCAGATCGAGTATGCCACCATGGAGTCACCAAGGCCCTTTGCAAGGCGCTTAGCTCACCCCTCACCATTGGGATTGCCCGCCCATGTTCAAGGGAAGAAGGTACACCTATGGATATGGAGAGGATGCATGGGAGATCACTACCTTCATATTCAGAGATGCCGCTTGCCAAACCCGTGCACTTGGTCTACACCAAGATATACCGCAATGGGGACTTGGAATCAACTTGGCATATACATGAAGCCCTGTCGCCAAGGCATAATGTCCACACCTACTACCGCCAGATTCACCCTACCGTGACTATGGAAGGCGTGATGAAGAGGGGAACATTGTGGTTACCCCAGGACAGAACAACATGCCGCCCGTCGGAGGCACATAGAGGACATGGAAAGGGAGAATGGAGCTCTAGCAGAGAAGGTGAGGATGATAAAGGAGATTGCAGATTTTACTAGCAATGGTATGGTGGTCCAAGGACGGAGATTGCCACTTTGCATGAAGCTGGGAGTTCGGAGAATGCCCGATAGCGGAGATGCAACCATAGCACATCTTCATGGTACTGCGTGAGAACACCCAACATACAAAGCTGCAGGGACACCCAGAAAGGGATCAAACTATTGAAGCTATGACAGCCAGTATTGCCGCTTCCAAGCACATTTGAATCCACCCCGGATGATGACAATGGAGATGATGGCAACAATGGGGATGATGATGACGATGGAGACGATGATGATGATGAGGACGAGGATGATGATGATGGAGACGATGATGGTGGAGGAGATGAGGCCGTTCTTTGTTGCGGTGAGGATGAAGAAGAAGAGGAGGATCCAAGAGGTGGAGTTTGAAGTCTCAAGTGATGGTTCAGGAGAGGTGTACACTCCGCCGCCATGGTTGTACCGCGAGTCGAAGCGCCAACGCATGACCGCAAGGACCTACCTCAATCTCTTCAAGAAATAGATAGAAGTCCACCAATTAGACCACGTTAGGCAAATTCGTTAGGATTAGTCTCGATCGTTGTGAAGCTTAGTTCGTGTTAGATTAAAAGTGTTTAGTTGCTTATTTGTGTACTCCAATATCCCAGGATTTATTTGCGAATTTTAATGAAAGAGTTATGGCAATTTGGTTACTATCATGTGTTTTTCGCTGCAGTTTTTCTGCTGACACAGCAGTACTGTGCGATTTTTCATATTTTTCTGGTAACTCAGAAAAATCTGAAAAAAATTGGGCTGATGCGAAACTCTCTGTGCCATATGCACAAAAATTGGCTAAATTTTCTGACGAGTTTAAGTCAGGCGGAAAAATTCGTGAAAGCTGCTGGACAGTTCTGGCAGAATTGCTGTTTTGTTGATTAGATGATCTATTGTTTAGTTAACCATTGCCAACTCTTGCAAAACTATTTCAGTAGTTATGTACTGCTAGGATAACACCTGTGATGTTGCTGGATTGCTTGTTTGTTGTTGTGTTGCTTGCTTGTGATTGTCTGCTATTGTTTGTTGTTGTTTGATCATATGCATGGGTAGAATCCTATTGTCGTAGTTGATTCTTTCTAAACTTACCTATGCTGAACCGCAGATGCCTCCCCGTCGCCAACCCACTGAGATGGAGCAGCTCATGGTCGCTGCACAACTGACCCAAGTGATGACCCAGTTCATGGCGAATCGAACAACAACAATGGAAACAATCAGCCTCGTGGAGATGCTCACCAGATTTCCGAGGTTAAGGCCAGCTAAGTTCTCATCGCAACGGAACCAATGGTTGCTCTCGACTGGTTATGCAGTCAACAAGGATCTAGTAACCGCCGGATGCACCGATGCTGAGAAGGTGAGGTTTGCCGCTCACCCACCGGGAGGGACCAGCCGCTTCTGGGACACATTCCAGATCACCCACCACCGGATACCGTGACTTGGGCAATGTTTGAAGAAGGTTTCAGGATCAACCACGTGTCTTCGGAGTTCCGAGCCTGAAGAGGAAGGAGTTCAACTGCGCCAAACCAATCGCACTGGCCGAGTACATTGAGGAGTTCAACAACCTGTCCCGTTATGCACTGAGGATGTGGACACCGATGCCAAAAGGAGGGAGAGATTCTGGATGGCCTCGGTGATGAGCTTTCAAAGACAGACTACTTGTGGTTTATTGCCCCACTTTCCAGTGAGCTTATGGACAAGGCCAATCTTGGAAGGAACACAAGCGGTGGAGAACCGCAAGAGAAAGAGCAATACTCATCACTGGGTTCACACCACAAGTCTCGCACTTCATATGATGGATACTCCAAGCATGGAGGAAGTGACCATGGGAGCCATGACCGCCGCGATGGACATCGCCATGACAACCATAGGAGCAGCCACCACAACCACAAGGGAGGACACTCACCACTGGAGGACACGGTGGACATGACCGCAACTGCGTGATCGCAACTTCGTGAAGAAGGATCCGAGTGAGGTGACATGCTTCAAGTGCAAGCGAAGGACACTATGCCGACAACCGTCCGGAGGAAAGGACTGAAGCCAACCAACGGCGAGAAGGCCACAGTGAACCACATGAATGTGGAAGAGATTCCAGATGAGCGACCTTGTGATTGGTAAGTTCCCAATCAACACTTACCTCAAGACTTATACTTTTCGATCTTGGTGCATCGCATTCATTCATATCAAGGGCATTTGTGGATAAGTATAAGTTACCTCGAGTCTATGAAGAGGTCTATTAGAGTGAGTTCACCGGAGGAGATATGTTAGCTAGTGCGGGATGCCGTGTGATTTAACTGTGAGGATTGGAACACACAACTTCATCGCACATCTAGTAGTGTTGGATTCACAGGATTAGATGTCATTCGGGTATGGATTGGATGTCTATGCATGGGGACACATAGATTGTGCACAAATGAGCTGTTTCACTCAAAACCCGGATGGTAAGAGGATTAGATTCAAGTCGGTTGCACGACTGGAAGGTGTAAGCTGAATTCTCTTAAGGGGTTAGCATGGATACTGTGCTGCTGATTAGGGATTACCACGACGTGTTTAGGAAGAGCCGCTGTATGCCACCGAGATGTAGAGTTTCTTATCGACCGATGCCGAACAGGACCTATAGCAAAGAAACCATATAAGATGGATGTGGATGAGTGAAGGAATTGAAGAAACAGTTGAAGGAACAATCGGAAAAGGGATTCATTCATTTAGTGGCGTCATGGGGAGCACTGTTCTATTTGTGGAGAAGACAAAGACCAAGAGATTAGTGGTAGACTATCGTCATTGAATGAAGTAACCATTAAGAACAAGTACCCTCTACCGAACATAAATGACTTGTTTGATCAACTGGAAGGAGCAAAGGTGTTCAGAAGATTGATCTGATCGGCTATTTCCAATTGAAGATCCGAGGAGGATGTACCAAAACCGCCTTCACCACTAGGTATGGTTTATATGAGTATCTGTTATGTCTTTTGGACTAACGAATGCCCCAAGATACTTCATGACCATGATGAACAAGGTATTTATGGAGTATTTGGACAAGTTCGTGGTGGTGTTTATTGATGACATCGATATATTCCAAGGATGATGTTGGGCATGAGAAACATCCGAGACCGATTATGGAGAAGCCGAGAGAACAAGTCGTATGCCAAATTCAAGAAGTGTGAATTCGCTTAACACCTGTTGGTTTCTTGGACACGTAGTGTCGGAGAAGGAATTGCTGTTGATCCAAACAAAGTGACCGCAGATAGAGTGGGAAGCGCCCAAGAATGCGGAGAGATTCAAGCTTTTTGGGACTTCTGGATATTACGGAGGTTCATAGAAAACTTTTCCAAGATTTCTAAGCCGATGACCGAACTTCAAGAAGGAGAGGAAGTTTGAATGGTCGACGTATGTGAAGCCAGCCAGAACCAAGGCCGACTAGTGACCGCTACTGTTCTATGTTTACGATCTTGAAGGATTTCCAAGTGTACCGTGATGCCTCACGACAAGGACTTGGGAGTGTCTTGATGCAAGATGGGAGAGTAGTGTCATATGCCTCATGACAACTCAAGCACCATGAGCGGAATTACCCCACACACGACTTGGAGTTAGCGCGGTGGTCCATGCGCTCAAGGTATGGAGGCATTACTTAATGGGAAAACACGTGATGTGTACACCGACCACAAGAGCTCAAGTACATATTTACGTATGAACCGAACATGAGACAAAGGAGATGGTTGGAACTTATCAAGGACTATGATATGAATCTACGGTACCACCCAGAAAGGCCAATGTAGTAGCAGATGCTCGAGGAAGGTTTATGCCAATGGATTGACAATTGGTGAATTGCCCGAGGATTTGTGCAAGCAATTCAAGGACCTTAGGTGGAGGTAGTATCTGAAGGATACTTGGCTACAATGGAAGTCCAACCAACGCTTCAGATGTAATCGGAAGGCTCAAGTGGGAGACAAAGAGATAGATGAAGTTAAGGAAAAGATGAAGGAAGATCGAGCAAGGAATTCGCGAGGATGAGCAAGGTACCTTGTGGTATGGAGATCGTTTGTGTGTGCCCAACGATCCGGAGTTAAGGAAGTTGATTCGCAGAAGCTCATGACTCGCCGTATTCCATACATCCGCAATACGAAGATGTATATGGACCTAAAGGATGATTCGGTGGAACAACATGAAGGGAGACATCGCAGCATATTGCCCTATGTGATGTATGTAGCCAAGCCGGCGAACATCGGGCCGCAGGATCTGCAACCATTGCCCGTCCGGATTGGAAGTGGGATAGAGGGAATGGACTTTATCAGATCGCCAGACGTGTCGATATGACTTATTTGGGTAGTGGTCACCATTTGACCAAGGTAGCCCACTTTATACCGTGAAGACGACCTATACGAAAGTGCAAAGTTGGCCAAGATTTACACGGACAGAATTGTGTGCCTACGGAGTTCCCAAGAGTATCGATCCGATAGAGGCACCCAATTTACCTCGCACTTCGGCGCCAGCACGAGTCACTTGGTACTAGATTGAGTTTAGACGTTTTCACCCATGATCGATGGACATCGAGAGGGTGAATCAGATTTTGGAGGACATGCTAAGAGCTTGCGCCTTGGCTCATGGTTCTAGTTGGGATGAGAATTTGTCAGATGCCGAGTTTTCCTACAACAACAGCTATCAAACCAGATCAAGACGCCACCGCTCGACGATTGTATGGGAAACGGTGCGAACACCATTGCTATGGGATGGAGTAGGAGAACGCCGCTGTTTTTGGGCCTGATTTGATCAAGGACGCCGAGGAGAAGGTCGCTTGATTAGAGATGCATCAAGGTAGCACAATCAAGACAAGAGCTACGCCGACGCCAAGCGCAAGGAGGTGGTGTATGAGATAGGTGATAGAGCATACCTCGAGTATCGCTTCGTGGAATTAAGAGATTTGGTATTAAGGGTGTCGGCACCTCGATTTATTGGACCATATCGAGTCTTAGCACGCAAAGGAGAGGTTGCTTATCGCTTGAGTTGCGGAGGCTCTGTCTGCTCACAATGTGTTCCACGTGTCCCAAAAGAAGTGCCATCCGGAGATGGTGGATACACCATTGAGAGATCTGCATCGCTAGAGGAGGTTCACTTGAGAATGATTTGACCTATGAGGAGAAACCGTCAAGATTCTAGAGACAGCAGAAAGGACTACCCGTACCAAGACAATCAAGTTTTGCAAGGTGCAAAGGAGTCACCACATCAAGAGGAAGCCACTTGGGAGTGTGAAGATGACATCCGAGAGGACTACCCACACCTATTTGTTAGTTGCCCGAATCTCGAGGACGAGATTCATCTTAAGGGGTTAGTCTTGTCACATCCCAAATTTTCGATTTGGTCTTGCATATCATTCATTGCATCGCATCATATCTTACCATGCATTACCGAGTAGAGAGGATCGACGTAAACGCTATCTCGCGAAAACCTATTTTGTTTCAACCCGAGTTTCAAGCGGAGCTTTAGAGGACTTACAACCACCTAGATTCGAAGTTTCGCACAAACTTCGATGAAGGTTGTTCCTCGTCGACACGAACCCGTAGGCGCGAGAATCGCCCAATCGGAGTTCGATGCAAAAGACTGGACGTTTTAGTAAACCGCCGAAAACGGTCCGAAAATTGACCAATTTCAGTTCTAAACAAACTCGTCCGAATCAGTTTGGATTCGCGCGAGAGGCCACTTAAGGCGGACCCACCTGGCCCGCCGCCACAACCGATTTCGCCACCCGCGATCTCCTCCTTCTGGAACCGCAGACCGCCATCGCCTCAGCGCACCGCCGCCGCCGCCTCGCCGCCGCCGCCATCGCCATCACCGCCGCCGCCTCCTCTCTCCGTTTCGCCGTCGCCTCCATCCGCTGCCGCCGTCTACGCCATCCGCCGCTTATCACCACCTCGGCGCCGCCTCCACTCATGCCGCTTCCGCCACTCGAAGCACGCCGCCGCCACCGCGCCGCGCCATCGAGCCGCCGCCACCGCTTCTAGCATCGCTGCCCGCCGCCAGCGCTACGCCGCCATTGCGCCCGCCGAAGCCGCTGCGCTGCTCCGCTGCCGCCGCTACGCATACGCCGCATCATACGCTATCGCATGCATGCGCGCGCGTTATCGCATGTGTGCATGCACACGCACGCACGCTGCCGCCGCTGACATTATTCGAACCGTAGTTGACGTGTGTACGATCCGCAGGAAAGTCGACGCCGAACCGACTGCCGCCCGTCCGAGCTCGCCGGAGTTCGTTTCGCAATCCGCTTCGGTAAGACAGCCACCGCCGATCTCGATCAGCGGCTTAGATCGCTCGCTGACTGCTCAGCACTCCAGACGCTGACTAGTCAGACGCCCAGACGTTGACTGGTCAGACGTCTAGCGCCCAGTCATCGTATTACGCTTGATCGGGTCAATTTCGTTAATCCTATTAGTTGGCAGATTTCGGTAGAATCTTGTAAATTGCGAGAAATTAAACCGCTTGGCCAAAATTGCAAATAAAATATGTACGCTGCTCAGTGAGTCGTAGAATCTCGCTGTAGCTTTGGTTCAGACTTTACTGTCAGGTTTAGTACAGTTTAATCAAACTAGTTAGTGGCCTTCCGGAATAATAAATTCGTAGTAAAAGTTTCAGAGCTCCAAAAATCGCGTGATATGTCCCTGAACTCGTGAACGAGGGGAATCTCATCGTGAAATAAAAAGATAGGCTTACAGTAAAAACTTCTGCAGTATTTGTCTAATGGCTTTCTGCAGTGTTTTAATTACTCGGGATGTTTTATAACTCCTTTTTGAGTAATTCCAATTGGTACTGTTTCTTATCAGCGATGCCTATGCGGTAGAATTTTTCCAAGATTTTACAAACAGTATACTACCGGTAGTGAATTATTTAAGTTCTAGCTCTAGTAGTGATCACTATTTTTGGTTAATAGTTTCCCTTGCGCCAAAATCTATTTTCCATGCATGTATTCGGTAGTAATATGTATTAGTACTATGTGGTGCAGCTGTAGCACCAATTCGCTTGCCGTTTTTGCATTCATGCATCATTTTGGTTGCATATGTTTGTGAATTGTTTGTTTATGAATGCAATTGTGTCGTGTAGATTGTGTGGAGTGCAACCCTTGCTCGTGTGTGGATTGTTCCTCCGACCGCTACAACCAAGGCAAGTAGATGCTACTTTGTTCATGATATCGTCCTACTATTTTCAATGCATTGTCGTGTATTTTGTAGATGTATGTGTAGGATGATACTATCGCTATGCTATGTCCTATTATGTGGTAGGACCCTCTTTGTAGATGAACCACACTGGTAGATGTGCTTAGCCATGCTATGTTGAACGAGGGCTGGGTTACATCATTGTTACTTGTTTTCTCAAAGTATTGGTTTGTGAAAACTAAAACAACTTAATCAATGAACCCCGGTGTGATGGTATTGATAATTTTGGTGGTTTCATTATGGAAAGGCACCTGGTATCAAGAGAGAATGATTGGCTTCTTTATTGTGTAGCTTACGTGTACAACCATGTGCCAATAATGAAATGGGCGTTGGTTGGACTTAGTAGGTTGTGGGTAACTCGAACCCGTATCCGTGAGATGTAGAATTTTGGTAGGTTGGACCGTGCGTCGGGATTGAGGAGCTACTTCCTAATGCCTCTTCTTGACTTCTCCCTATCACCACTCAAAATGAGAGTGATGGTACGAAATGGGCTGGCCAAGTCACATGGGTAAAGTGTACTAGCCTCTCAGAGAGTGTATAATCTAATCGATTAGCCGTGTCCCGTTATGGACAACGAGTTGCTAGATATTGATTCCATGACATGTTTCTCGCTCATTCTAATTTCATAATTGTTTTAATATTGTTGGGTTAACTTAATTGGGATCTTTTCAAAGAAAATTCAAAACTGTTTATGAAAGTAGGACAAAGTTATTTGCAAAAGCAAGCCGCATACGCTCCACTTGCGGATATGCATGTAGATGTTAGAACTAATGTCTCCTTTACTAGCTCTACTTGCCATACATTCCATGTATTGACCTTTGGGCTGTTGCATTTTATGCTGCAGTTATTCGATTCTCGAGTGATCGTTATAGGCCACGGTACACTCGGCACTTGTTCACTTGTGGGCAATTTGAAGATTGGAGGATTTACTCGCTTTTGTTGCTACTCTAATTCGAGCTAGCTTTATGCTAAGCTTTTATATTGTAATAATGGTACTGGATCTTGTAGATCATGATACGGTTATTTGCTATGATTATCTATCTTACTCTATTGTGGGCCAATGAACCGATCCAGGGATTGGCATGTCACATAGAGGCCACGGTCTTATCGTAACCGGTGTCACATAAATCGTATCATCAAAGTAGACTACCAAAACGTCCAATGAAAGCACGTAAAACTTCGCTCATTAATCTCATGAAAGTGCTAGGTGCATTAGTTAAACCAAACGGCATTACTAACCACTCATATAAACCTTAATTTTAAATGTTGTTTTCCATTCATCTCCTAATTTCTAATACGAATCTGTGGTAACCACTAAATCAACTTTAGAAAACATGGTAGAGCCACTCAATTCATCAAGCATGTCATCTAAACGTGGAATAGGATGACGATATCGAATAGTAATATTATTAAAAGCTCTACAATCAGTACACATGCGAGAACCAAGAACCGCTTTTCTTAGGAACCAAAATAACAGGAACAAATAAAGGGCTAAGGACTCACGAATATGATCTCAGTAGTTCCTGAATTTGGCGTTGTATCTCTCCTTTGTCTCCTCGATTGGTTTTATATGGCGCGGTTGGGCAACGGCACCGTGAATTAGATCAATTTGGTGCTTAATTCCTCTAATAGGAGGTAGTCCTCGGTACCAATGAAAGACGTTCTCATATTCCCGCAAAGGTTAGCAATAGTGGGTGGCAAAGAAGGAGATATCCTCAAATGAAAACAAAACCTCTTTGCACAATTGCATAACATTGAGTATTGTTTACATCTAGTTCACAATATCAATTTTATTTGCAAGCATACATGAAATCAATCCCTTTTCTTTGAGTATGTGCAGAATCGCATTTAGTGTTCTTTTAGGTATAAAATCTGCAGCAAATAACTGATTCTCACTTTTATTTCTCCTCAGTTTAGCCTTAAAATCATTAGAGCTTTGTTTTAGACCAATTTTCTTTCCATCATGCATAAGAGAATAGTGATATTTAGTTTTGCCATTATGAAATGTATTCTCTTCATCAAATCGTATGGTTCATCAAGTAACAAAGAAACAAGCTGTATAGGTACAACATCACAATCAACAAAACCGTAATATGTACCAATAGTAAAATGCATTGTACCGCTCTTGTTACCTTTGATCTTGGCGCAGAACTCTCAAACCATTGGATGTAATATGAATGGGCGCTGGTTGTCGAAGCGCAGTTTCTCTACCATGTCAACAATCGCCAGACATTAACTCCCTCCATCAATGATGATCCATAGCTCTTTCCTTGACAATACCACGTGTTTGGGAACAAAGTTGTATGCCGATTCTGGCCGAGATTTGCTCAATTGCACACTCAATACACGTTGTAATAGCTCCTTGTATCGATCGCCAGCCTTCAGCCCCATTACGGCTAGCTCTAGCAAGATCATCTTTTAATTGTTTGGGATGATGATCCCAGATAGCTTTTCCTTGACAATACCACTTGTTTGGAACAGTTGTATGCTGATCTTGTCAGATTTAATTGCACACTCAACACACGTTGTGTAATTAAGTTCTCAGCATCGGGACAAGAAATTTCCGGCCCCATTACTCGCCTCTTCATCAAGATCATAGGTACCAATAGTACCAATAGTAAAATGCGCGATACGTTCTTATTTACCTTGATGTGTAGAGAACTCTCAAACCGTGGATGTAATATGAATGTGCGTTGTTGTCTTGTTGGGCATAGAAAGCTTCTCTACCATATCAACTTAGCGGCGAGATTATTACAACTCCCTCAATATTGATCCATTACTAGCTCTTTCCTTGACAATACTGCGTGTTTGGAGCAGGTTGTGGCGTTGATCTTGAGATTGCTCAATTTACACTCGACACCGTTGTGTATTCAGCTCTGTCGTCGGTGACTTACGGCTCCATACCTCTGTCTCGCTTCATCTGACGTAATTGTCTCCATCGGCGAAATAAGGGCTAGTGTATCTTCATCAAAGTCACTTTCGCTAAATATCGACCATCTTCTCGCATCATCATCACATTGTGTTGTGCATCGCCTCAATATGACCAAAAACCCCTAAAGACTTGTGGTATTGTATATCCTTTGTCTTACCCGAAGCCATAGAAGATGCAATTATGAGCGTGGAGCATTGATGATGGTGGAGAGCACTGAAATCTTGTGGTGGCTCTGATGTAGTATAAGCAGGCGAATCATTTATATATTAATCGCTGGTTTGGACGCGTCCATGGATGTGCGACCGCAGAATTATTATTAATCCTCCCACAGCTTAATATCCCGCACTTCACGCTCAACTTTGCAAGCAAGATGAAACAACGAAGGATAGAATTTTATTCCTTAGAATTCAAGATGTGTTGAATGTCCTTGTTTAATCCACTCAAGGAAACGGTAAGAATTTGTTCATTAGATTCAAGAAGCATCAATTCTAACCATCTCGCTTGCAATTCCCGATAATATCCTTCTCATGTGATGTGGCACTTCTGTTGCAGACACTTTACCTCCTTGAGCAAACACGCTTTAGCCTAGATCACCAGCGATGTCACGACGACAACAAGCAAATGTATGATGATATGGAACCCTCAAAAGCTAACCAAGAGGTGGAAAATCACTATGATGGCGAGTGTCTAGAACTGATCTAGGTAAAAATAGGTTAGCCCCAAAAAATTAAATTTTTTATTTGCTCTGTTGAAGCGCCAAAAAATATCGCTATAACGGATGATGGAGAAAAGTGATCCCCAAAGCCTAAAACTAGTATAGCCAGAAAAAATTTCGGAGGCGGTTCCAGACTTTTTTGCATTTTTTTTGCTCTCCTTGACTTACGACCGGACTCTGCTTTCGACATGGAATTTAGCTTAACACGAACAACAAAGAAGGAAAGTAAAAGAAATAACTAGGAAACAATAACTCTACTCGGACTACCAAGAGGAACCTGATCCGTGTCAATGGAAGGTGGGCATCGATCAAATAGAACCAATTTTGCAATGAACCGATATGATGCAAAGCTTTATTAAAGAGGATGCCTCTGCGGCCTTTCGAGCCTTGGCGAGTCAGCGGGTTACTATGGCTAACTTGTCAAAAAATCCAAGTCTAGGGGGTTTTGGCCCGCCAAAAATTACATGGGTGGCCCAAAATAAACCCTAAAGTCATTAAGCTATGGATGAATTCGTAAAGTATTGATCTTGAATATTTCGTCCAAGCCTTCTTTCTTCATTATGGTGGCCTCAAAGTTCTGAAATCTTCATCCGTGGCCTTCTCTTGGATCATCACATCTTGCTGCCATCTTGATGTGGACATCCCTACTATTGATACAACCGTTGTACCTACAGCAACACACATACAAGGACCCATCACAAGATCTCGTGCCAAACAACTGAACTATCAGGTACTTTCGTTTCTTGGAACTATTCCTTACATACATGAGAATATGATGCTGCCTAAATCAGATATGTTTCTTACTCTTAGGAATGATGGACCAAGCATGAATGAGAGGGACAAGCATTGGAGCATGGCCATGCATGGTGATGGCAGCAAGCATGTGATGATCCAAGAGAAGGCCACGGATGAAGATTTCAGAACTTTGAGGCCACCATAATGAAGAAAGAAGGCTTGGACGAAATATTCAAGATCAATACTTTACGAATTCGTCCATAGCATAATATGGTGTCATGACCTTTATTTTGGGCCAGCCCATGTAATTTTCGCAGGATTTTAATTAGCCACTTTTAGAGTCCAGATTTGAGGAAAAGGACTTTAGGTTGGATTCGCCACCACTTCCATGGCTGGCCAAACCCCACCTTTTCGCCTTAAATACGCCCATAGCCGAACCTTTAGACTCGGATTTTGTTTAGACATTGTTAGCCATAGTCGCAACTTCGCCAAGGCTCGAGCGCCGCAGAGGCCTCTTGTACTTCGCACCTATTCGTGATCCCACCTCTTCAATAAAGCTTTCCTCTTAATCCGCAATATCTTGATTGCAATATTGGTTCTTACTTGTTCTCGATTTCGTAGGAATTAAGACCCTCGTTGGTCGCCGATCGTGCTCACGCAGGATCGGTAACCTGTGAGATTGGCCTAGCGATTGCATTGGCGCCGTGCTCGCACGTAGTCGGATCACAAGCCTTAACTCCACCAAATCGAATATCGCCATCTCATCGAAAGATCGGACACCTTTGCCCTATCAAGTGGTATCGATTTGGTTGCTCGGTGAGATTTTACCTGTTCAGAGATTAGATCTGTTTTACCTATAACCCACTTAAAACCCAAAACACAGCTTATAGTTTAGATCCATCCCATAACCAATCTACGCCGCATTATCTTTTCAGTTTTTGCATTGTTGAATTGGTGTCTACATCGTCATGGCCGAGTTGTCGGTCTTAGTGTCTCCCTTAGAGTTTCGAGTTCGATCATAATAGTCACCGCCACACTCGCCGATCACCGCCACCATATTCCGCCGCCATATACCCCGCCACCATAAACCCTAATACGCCACCGCTTCCTACCGCTGATACGATCCGATCAGTTTTCCCGCCACAGACGAGTCCGAGTAGAGTTACTGCTTCCCGCTTATTTCTTTTGACTTTCCTTCTTTGTTGTTTCCGTGTTCGCTAAGAGTCCGGGTCAGAAGTCCAAGGAGAGCAAAAAAAGTCCGAATCGCCTCCAAAAATTTTTTCGCTATACTATTTTTCAATCGGGATCACTTTTCTCCATCGGCCGTTATAGCAATAATTTTTACTGCCAAGGCTTCCGAGCAAAATAAAAATTTCAATTTTTTTGGGGCTAACCTATTTTAGACCTCGTAGATCAATTCTAGACACTCGCCATCATAGTGATTTTTCACCTCCGGTTCGCTTTCCGTGGTGCCATATCATCATACATTGCTTGTTGTGTCGCCGTGACATCGTTGGTGATCTAGGCTCGCCTCTAGTACTGTTCAGCCTAGGACCAGACAAAGACCGTCGCTGAGCATTCTTTCAACTTTTGCATTGCTGTTTTGATAATTGCTAACCCCTTTGCTAAGCCTTCCCGTAGCTCCACGATACTCTCCACGCATGTGTTTCGACTCGGTTATCGCTGGTTCAATCTCCGACCCACGATCCTCGTGGTTGCACATCGCCTTTTCTTGCTGCTTGGTAAGAACTTGTAAGAGCTTTGTATATTGCTTGACGGATTACGCGTGATTTCCACCATCTTTCCGCATTATATACCGTGCTTTTTAAGGACTAACCATGATGTATACTTCGCCCACCCCGCAACAATGACGAACGAAGAACTACATGCCCACTTCTCCGCGCTCTTGGTCGGCTACCAAGACGTGGATACGCGCCGGGAGTTTGACACCAAGCTCACCAACGCCGTGGACAAGATCGATGGACTAGAGAAATCCTTCAACGCTAAGCTTGACGCTCGTTCAAGGAGCTTCAACCGATTGTCGCACCCGCACCAAGTGCAGCACACATGGCGACGGCGATTTCGATCACGGCGGATCATTGGTTTGCCGCCACTTCGCCGGCCATCGCCGCGATCGACGTTCTCGATTTCCGCCAAGGCTCATTTGCAACATTGGGGACAGACGACGGGTACTACTGACGACGACGATCTGTTTGACGAGGAGGTTGAACAACCTCCACAGTACCGCCGTCGCCGACATTACTACCGCAACGCCGCCCACCAAAGACGTGATGATGATCATGTTGCAAAGCTTAAATTAAATATTCCATCTTTTGAGGGTAAATATAATCTTGATGCATATCTTACATGGGAGATGGAAGTAGAACAACGTTTTGCATGCTTAAAATATCCTGAGAATATGCGTTAGTGCCGCTACATGTGAATTTACTAAATTTGCTTCCCTTTGGTGGTCCGAGTATTGTCGCTTAAATCCTACTACTATTCCTAGTACTTGGACCGCTTAAAATCGCTATGCGTGTTCGTTTGTACCTCCCACTTATCAACGTGATTTACTAAAGAATCGACACGCTTAGAGCAAGGAAAAATTGTAGAGAAGAGTATTATCGAATTGCAAACGGGATGGTTAGGTGGTCTTGTTGAATCTAATGAACAAATGCTTGCACGCTTCTTTGGTGGATTAAACAAGGACATCCAAAGACATCTTAGATTATAAGGAATATAATTCTATCACTGCTTGTTTCATCTTGCTTGCAAAGTCGAACGTGAAGTGCAGGACCGCCAAACACCATGGAGGAGGACTAATAATTCGCAGGTCGTACATCCACTTGGACATCCCGACAATCGGCGCCTCGTGATTCGCCTCCGCCTACTACCACATCCAAGGCCACCACAAGATTTCCACTACTCCTCCACCATCATCCAATGCTCCCCGTCAGAGTGCATCTTCTATGGCTTCCACTGCAAGTAAGACAAAGGATATACAATGCCGCAAGTGGGGTTTTGGTCATATTGAGAGCAGTGCACAACACAACGTGTTATGATGGTGCGAAGATGGTCAATACGATTCAATGAGTGACTTTGATGAAGATACACTAGCCCTTATTTCGCCGAGATGGAGACAATTATGTCGATGAAGAGCCAGAGGTAATGGGAGTCAAGCTGATCAATACAAGAGCTTAATTACCCAACGTGTTGAGTGTGCAATTGAGCAACTGAGCAAGATCAACGCCACAACCTGCTCCAAACACGTGGTGTTGTCAAGGAAAGAGCTATACGGATCATCATTGATGGAGGAGTTGTAATAATCGCCAGTGTTGACATGGTCGAGAAGCTTGCGCTTCAACAAGACAACGCCCACATTCATATTACATCCAATGGTTTGAGAGTTCTCGAAGATCAAGGTAACAAGAACTGACGCTGCATTTTACTATTGGTACATATTCTGATTTTGTTGATTGTGATGTTGTACCTATGCAAGCTTGTTCTTTGTTACTTGGTAGACCATGGCAATTTGATAGAGAATCTGTTCATAATGGCAAAACTAATCACTATTCTCATATGCATGATGGAAAGAAAATTGGTCTAAAACCTATGACTCCTGAACAGATTTTAAAAGATGATCTTGCTAGAGCTAGTAGAGCTAAAATTGAGGAGAAACATAAAAGTGAGAATCAGATTGTTGCTGCAGATTTTATACCACCAAAGAACACTAAATCTGATTCTATACATGCTACTGAAATTCGTTTGAAGAGTCCATGTATGCTTGCAAATAAAATTGATATTGCTGAACTAGATGTAAATAATACTCAATGTTATGCAATTGTATGCAAAGAGGTTTTGTTTTCATTTGAGGATATGCCTCCTTCTTTGCCACCCGCTATTGCTAACCTTTTGCAGGAATATGAGGACGCTCTTCCCCGAAATGCCACTGGACTACCTCCTATTAGAGGAATTGAGCATCAAATTGATCTAATTTCGGTGCCACGTTGCCCAACCGCGCCATATAGAACCAATCCAGGAGACAAAGGAGATACAACGCCAAATTCAGGAACTACTCGACAGAGATCATATTCGTGAGTCCCTTAGCCCCGTGTTGTTCCTATTATTTTGGTACCTAAGAAAGATGGTTCTTCACGATGTGTACCGATTGTAGAGCTATCAATAATATTACTATTCGATATCGTCATCCTATTCCACGCTTAGATGACATGCTTGATGAATTGAGTGGCTCTACCATGTTTTCTAAAGTTGATTTGCGAGTGGTTACCACCAGATTCGTATGAAATTAGGACATGAATGGAAAACAGCTTTAAAACTAAGTTCGGTTTATATGAGTGGTTAGTAATGCCGCTTTGGTTTAACTAATGCACCTAGCACTTTCATGAGATTAATGAACGAAGTTTTACGTGCTTTCATTGGACGCTTTGTGGTAGTCTACTTTGATGATATTCGATTTATAGCAAATCTTTAGAGGATCATTTGGACCATTTACGTCTGTTTTTAATGCTTTACGTGATGCACGCTTGTTTGGTAACCTTGAGAAGTGCACCTTTGCACCAATCGAGTTGCTTTCTTGGCTATGTTGTTACATCAGGTATTGAAGTGGATCCACCAAGATTGAAGCTATTGAGAATTGGCCGAGCCCAAGACGGTCACACAAGTGAGGAGTTTTCTTGGCCTCATTGGTTTTTATAGGCGCTTTGTCAAAGATTTTGATCAATTGCCATTGAATGAGCTTACCAAGAAGGATGTGCCCTTTGTTTGGGGCGATCCACAACAACAGCCTTCGCCATATTGAAAGATAAGCTAACACATGCTCCTTACTCCAACTTCCCGATTTTACTAAGACTTTTGAGCTTGAATGTGATGCTAGTGGAATTGGTTTGGAGGGTGTTATTACAAGAGGGAAAACCTGTTGCATATTTTAGTGAGAAATTGAGTGGGGCTAGTCTGAACTATTCTACTTATGATAAAGAATTATATGCGTTGGTTCGGACATTAGAAACTTGGCAAAATTATCTATGGCCTAAAGAATTTGTTATTCATTCTGATCATGAATCTTTGAAGCATATTCGTAGTCAAGCTAAGTTGAATCGTCGTCATGCAAAGTGGGTTGAATTTATTGAGTCTTTTCCTTATGTTATCAAACACAAAAAGGTTAAAGATAATATTATTGCTGATGCTTTGTCACGCCGTTATGCTTTGTTATCTCAACTTGACTTCAAAATATTTGGATTGGAAACTATTAAAGAACAATATGTGCATGATGCTGAATTTAAAGATGTATTGCAGAATTGTAGAGATGATAGAACTTGGAACAAGTTCGTCTTCAATAATGGATTTGTGTTCCGTGCTAACAAACTATGCATTCCAGATAGCTCTGTTCGTCTTTTGTTATTACAGGAGGCGCATGGAGGAGGATTGATGGGACACTTTGGTGTCAAGAAGACGGAGGATGTTCTTGCTGCACACTTCTTTTGGCCACGTATGCGTCGAGATGTTGAGAGATTTGTGGCACGCTCCACTACTTGTCAAAAAGCTAAGTCTCTCCTTAATCCACATGGTTTATATATGCCTCTTCCTGTTCCTAGTGTTCCTTGGGAGGATATTTCTATGGACTTTGTTTTGGGATTGCCACGAACACGTATGAGGGATAGTATTTTGTTGTTGTGGATCGGTTCTCTAAGATGGCACACTTTATTCCTTGTCATAAACGGATGATGCTGCGATATTGCTGATTTGTTCTTTCGTGAAATTGTTCGTTTGCTTGCATGGTGTGCCAAATACTATTGTCTCCGATCGTGATACTAAATTTCTTAGCCACTTTTGGAGATATTTATGGGCTAAGTTGGGGACTAAATTGCTCTTTAGTACTACATGTCATCCCCAAACCGATGGTCAAACTCAAGTAGTAAATAGAACTTTGTCTACTATGTTACGGGCTGTTTTAAAGAAGAACTTAAAATTGTGGGAAGAGTGTTTACCTCATATAGAATTTGCTTATAATCGTTCTTTGCATTCTACCACAAAGATGTGCCCATTTGAGATTGTGTATGGTTTTGTTCCTCGTGCACCTATTGATTTATTGCCTTTACCTTCTTCTGCAACATAATTTGGATGCTACACAACGCATTGAAATGATATTAAACTTGCATAAGACTACTAAAGATAACATTGAACACATGAATGCTAAGTATAAACTTGTCAGATAAAGGGAGAAAGCATGTTGTGTTTGATGTTGGCGATCTTGTTTGGTTACATTTGCGTAAAGATCGCTTTTCCGATTTACGCAAGTCTAAGTTAATGCCACGTGCCGCTGGTCCCTTTAAGGTGTTAGAGAAAATCAATGATAATGCATATAAACTTGAGTTGCTGTAGACTTTGGTACGTTAGTCCTACATTTAACATTGCAGATTTGAAGCCTTACTTTGGTGAGGAAGATGAGATTGCGCCGAGACGACTTCAATTCAAGAAGGGGAGCATGATGTGGACATCCCTACTATTGATACAACCGTTGTACCTACAACAACACACATAAGGACCCATCACAAGATCTCGTACAAACAACAACTATCGTACTTTCGCTTCTTGAACTATTCCTTACATACATGAGAATATGATGCTGCCTAAATCAGATATGTTTCTTACTCTTAGGAATGATGGACCAAGCATGAATGAGAGGGACAAGCATTGGAGCATGGCCATGCATGGTGATGGCAGAAGCATGTGATGATCCAAGAGAAGGCCACGGATGAAGATTTCGAACTTTGAGGCCACCATAATGAAGAAAGAAGGCTTGGACGAAATATTCAAGATCAATACTTTACTTAATTCGTCCATAGCATAATATGGTGTCGCGACACCTTTATTTTGGGCCAGCCCATGTAATTTTCGCAGATTTTAATTAGCCACTTTTTAGAGTCCGTATTTGAGGGAAAAAAGGACTTTTAGGGTTGGATTCGGCCACCACTTCCATGGCTGGCCGAAACCCCACCTTTTCGCCCTTAAATACGCCCCATAGCCGAACCTTTAGACTCGGATTTTGTTTAGACATTAAGTTAGCCATAGTCGCAACTTCGCCAAGGCTCGAGCGTCGCAGAGGCCTCTTGTACTTCGCACCTATTCAGGATCCCACCTCTTCAATAAAGCTTTCCTCTTAATCCGCAATATCTTGATTGCAATATTGGTTCTTGTTCTCGATTTCAGGTAGGAATTAAGACCCTCGTTGGTCAGGCTGATCGTGCTCACGCAGGATCGGTAACCTCCAGGAGATTGGCCTAGCGATTGCATTGGCGCTCATGCTCGCACGTGTAGTCGGATCGTCAAGCCCGAACTCCACCAAATCGATCATCGCCATTTCATCGAAAGATCGGATACCTTTGCCCTATCACATCTCCATGCATGGCCATGCTCCAATGCTTGTCCATCTCATCCATGCTTGGTCCATTATTCCTAAGAATAAGAAATACATCTGATTTAGGCAGCATCATATTCTCATGTATGTGAGGAATAGCTCCAAGAAATGAAAGTACCCGATAGTTAAGTTGTTTGGCACGAGATCTTGTGATGGGTCCTTGTATGTGTGCTGCTGTAGGTACAACGGTTGTATCAATAGAAGGGATGTCCACATCAATCTCCCCTTGGTTTGATCTTGGAGTCATGATCATTGGGAAAGCGGTCTTTGCTCAGGTGTATCCACACAAGACCGCCTTCTTCGAAGATTAGCTCCTTCTTGTTCTTGTCCAGCCTTGATGCTTGGCGAAGTACTTGTTGCTCGACCGTAGCTCTTGTGTCTTCATGGAATTTCTTCATTGTTTGGGCACGCTTGTCAACGTCCATATTGGTGCGGTCATGAATAGGAAGGGGGAGGATATTGAGCGCAGTGAGAGGCTCGAATCCATAGACGATCATGAACGGGCTCCTCATGGTGGTGGAGTGCTTGGTGCGGACGGCGTGTGGGATACATTCCTCCCAATCTTTAAGGTTCTTCTTTATCAACACACGTAGAAGTGTCCCAAGTCTTCGATTGACGACCTCGGTTTGTCCATCGGTTTGAGGATGCGAGGCGGACGAGAATAGGAGCTTGATGCCGAGCTTGGCCATGAGGGTCTTCCAGAAGTAGCTCATGAATTTTACGTCGCGGTCGGAGACGATTGTTCTTGGCACACCGTGTAGCCGAATTATTTCCCTGAAAAACAAATTTGCTACATGTGAAGCATCATCAGTCTTATGGCACGGAATGAAATGTGCCATTTTAGAAAAGCGATCCACTACTACAAATATGGAATCATGACCATGTTTAGATCTAGGCAAGCCTAACACAAAGTCCATGCTAATGTCCGACCAAGGTGCATGAGGAATAGGCAATGGCATATAAAGACCAAAGGGGTTGGACTTAGACTTAGCTTGGATACATGTAGTGCATCGTTGAACGTGGCGCCCACGTCAAGGCTTCATCTTTGGCCAATAGTAGTGAGTGGAGAGCATGTCATATGTCTTGTCACGGCCAAAGTGACCCATAAGGCCTCCACCATGGGACTCTTGAAGAAGCAAAAGTTGGAGAGACGATTTCGGAATGCAAAGCTTGTTTTGTTTGAAAAGAAACCCCTTATGCAAATAGAAATCATCAATCCCTTTGTCTATTGAACATTGTGCAAATATTGGTCCAAAGAAAGATTCGGACGCGTACAAAGATTTGATGTCATCAAGACCCAAGACGTTGACTTCGAGTCGTGTAAGAAGGCTTGTGTTTTTGCGAGACAAGGCGTCCGCTACCACATTTTCTTTGCCCTTTTTGTATTTAACAATGTAAGGAAAAGACTCCATAAACTCAACCCATTTTGCGTACCTTTTACTCAAGTTGGCTTGGCCCTTAAGATACTTCAACGACTCATGGTCGGAATGGATGATAAATTCTTTAGGCCAAAGATAGTGTTGCCACACTTGAAGAACTCGAACCAAGGTGAAAAGTTCTTTGTCATAAATGGGATAATTGACGCGTGCGCCATCAAGTTTCTCGCTATGGTAAGCAATAGGACGCCCATTTGCATAAGGACGCCACCAATGCCAATACCACTAGCGTCACATTCAATCTCAAATGTTTTTGTGAAATCCGGCAATGCAAGAAGTGGTGCTTCGATGAGCCTCTTTTTGAGCTCATCAAAAGCCTTTTGTTGTGCTTTTCCCCAAACGAACGTGACATTTTTCTTGGTCAATTCGTTGAGGGGGCAAGCAATGGTAGAAAAATCTTTCACAAAGCGACGTTAAAAGCCAGCCAACCCATGAAAACTACGAAGTTCACTAACATTTGTTGGGATGGGCCAATCTCGTATGTCCTTGACTTTTGAGACATCCACTTCTATGCCATTAGAAGACACAACAAAACCAAGGAAAATCAGCTTGTCTCTTGCAAAAGTGCACTTTGGGAGATTAGCATAAAGCTTTTCATGACGAAGGATTTGAAGGACCTCCTTAACATGAGTAACATGCTCCTCTAGTGACTTGCTATAGACAAGAATGTCATCAAAGTAAACAACTACACTCTTCCCAATGAGAGATCTCAAAATATGGTTCATGAGACGCATGAAGGTAGATGGTGCATTAGATAAGCCAAAAGGCATAACCAACCATTCATAGAGACCAAGCTTGGTCTTGAAGGCGGTTTTACACTCATCACCTTCGGCCATGCGAATTTGATGGTAACCACTACGAAGATCAATTTTCGAAAATATAGTGGCTCCACATAACTCATCAAGCATGTCATCAAGACGCGGTATAGGAAGTCGATAACGCACGGTGATAGCATTGATTGGACGGCAGTCCATGCATAACCGCAACGTATCATCCGTTTTTGGGACTAGAATCACGGGGACCGCGCTTGGGCTAGTGCTTACTTGGATCAAACCTTTGGAGACGAGTTGGTTGATTTGACGCTCGATCTCCTTCGTCTCTTCCGGGTTCGTGCGATATGCGGCGCGGTTTGGGAGTGGTGCGCCGGGTATGAGGTCGATGCGGTGCTCTATCCCACGAAGAGGAGGAAGGCCATGAGGAAGCTCTTCGGGAAATACATCTTGGAATTCCTGCAAAAGAGCCATCAAAGAAGGAGGAACATTTGTCAAGTCGTTAGTTCCTTGCGCTAGTCCCTTGCATACAAGGACATAGTGCAAGATGGATGGGTTGTTCCGCACTTCTCTCATCTCACTTTTGGTGGCAAGAAGAACACTCTTAGTTTTTCCACTCGAGTTTGGCCTGTAGCTCTCACTCACTATGGTGTGGTTCTCTCGCTCACCACTCTTCTCACAAGGTGTTTTTGCGTATTGTGCCCTCGCTAAAGCATTTGCATTGTCCGCAATTATTTGGCTAGGAGTCATTGGTTGCAGCACACAAGTTTTATCAAGCCATTTGAAGGTGTAAGTGTTTGAGTGACCATTATGCAAAGCACGCTTGTCATATTGCCACGGCCTTCCGAGCAACATGTGACAAACCGTCATTGGGACCACGTCAGATTCCACCGTGTCCTTGTAGTGCCCAATGGAGAACGTCACCGAGACGGTGTGCTTGATCTTGACGGATCCTTGGTCACTTAGCCATTGGATATGGTAGGGGTGTCTATGCGGATGAAGGGTGAGGTTGAGTTTCTCACACAATTTCGTGCTTGCAAGGTTGTGGCAACTCCCACCATCGATGACAACTTTGATGGACTTCCCATTGATGCCGACACGAGTTTGGAAGATGTTCGAGCGTTGGTCTTCATTTTCATTGGCTTGGGTAGTCAAGACCCTTGTGACCACAAGCGATGGACTTGCGTCATGCTCACACACAAGAAGTTCTTGGTCCTCTTCCAAATGTTGCCTTGCCATGGCTTCCTTGACCCTTGCATCAAACTCTTCTTCACTCAAGTATTTTTCATCGCCGTTGTCATGGATGAACAAAACTTTCTTGTTTCCACATGCATTCGACTTGTGCCCTTTGCCTCCACACTTGTAGCATTCACCGGTGAATGGTTGATCATCTCTTGTGTGTTTGCCACTTGGGGGCTGTTTTCCTTGAGGGAGAGTTGGTTTGAAGGGAAGCTTGGTGGTACCTGAGGAGCTTCCACTTGGTGTCGTTGGAGTAGTGGTTGATGCTTGCTTGTAGGTGAAGTACGTCTTTGGCTTGTTGTACTTGATGTCCTCTTGCACTTGGCGCTCGGCCTTGGATGCGATGTGCACAAGCTCAACCATGTTGTTGTACTTTTGGAACTCGGTGATGCGCTTGATGGGATGGTTCAAGCCATTGAGGAAGCGTGCCATTGTTTGCTCATCTCGCTCTTCAATGTTGGCACGGATCATGTTGAGCTCCATTTGCTTGAAGTACTCTTCCACGGTCTTTGTTCCTTGACTAAGAGTTTGAAGCTTGTTGAATAGGTCACGCATGTAGTGTGAAGGAACAAAGCGGGATATCATATGATCCTTCATATCTTGCCAAGTTGCGATTGGAGGCTCTTCTTTTGCTTCGCGAGCAAGTTGGACTTGTTCCCACCAAAGGTTGGCATACTCATCAAACTCGAGGGATGCCATGGCCATCATCTTCTCATTGCTATAGTTGTGCATGCGGAAGATTTTGTCGACCTTGAGTTCCCAAGAGAGATATTCCTCGGGCTCATTGGAACCGGTGAACTTTGGCATGGTGAACTTGAGCTTGCCGAAAGTTTCTTCTCCGTTGCGGTTCCGGTTGCGTCAGTTGCCATGATTTTGGCGGTCATCATCATCATCCGAGCTCTCATGTCTTGCTTGGTGATTGTTGCGTTTCTCTTGCGGTTGTTGAGGTGCCGCGTTTGGTGGAGGAACTTTTTGTTGACGACGAGCTTGGGGAGGTTGCTCGTTTTGTTGTCGCGGTTGAGGACGAGGGGGAGGTTGATGGTCCTCACGACGAGCTTGGGGAGCTTGCTCTTGTTCTTGTCGTTGTTGATGTCGAGGGGCATTAGCTTGCGCCATGTGGCGACGAGGACGTCGAGCCGCATGTGCAATGGGCTGCTCTTCTTCTTCTTCTTGGTGTAGGGGAGGTTCGTCATGACCATCATGGTGCCGACGTGGACAATCATGTCGATGATGACGCCTTGGAGGATCTTCGAGTGCTTCCCGTCGACGGTGATCTTGTTCGTCCTCTTCGGAAGCTTCACTTGTTGTTGAAGGGGCATGTAGACGTCGATGGCCTTGGTGGTCCATGCGAGGTTGCTCTTGTTGAATCACAAGTGCCCTTGGTTGTGGCCGGTTCGCTTCGCGCCTTGGAGGTCTTGCGGAGAGGTCACCATCATAGCTTGACGTTGCGGCGTGACGCGGAGATGGTACCGCTTGCGAAGAGCTCATGGATTGAAGAACGAGTCCATCCCGGTGCCTTGAAGCGTGATGGCGAGGTGCGCGTGATTCACTTGAGGAGTGCCGAGATGATCTTGATTCGCGCGAGCGTGGCCTTGCGAGTCCATCAATGATGCGTTGAAGCTTCTCATCCGTTGAGGCGAGTGCACGACCAAGAGCTTCATTTTGATGCCCGAGGTTGTGTTGCATGGCATGCATTTGGCCACGGACTTCTTCGAAGCGGTTGTCGATGTTCTTGAATTCCACACGGGCCTCGCTAAATTGTTCATCTTGGCGCCGCTCGAGAGCTTCACAACGATAGTTGAATTCTCCTCGGACCTTCCAATGGTCCCATCTTGTCATGAATTATGTGTCATCCTCCGGAGGTGGTGGTGGTTGGGATGGCTCTCCATGCCTGTCCATGATGCAAAGCCAACAAGGGTTGTATATGGAGAGAAAGGGTGCAGAGAGTTAGCCTTTTACCTCACCTTGGAGATTATATCAAACCAATTGCCACACAAATGAGCGAAAAGCGTGCAAAGTGAAATGGCAAGAAACTCTCAAAGGCTTTTAGTGGAAGGTTAGAATTGTGGAACACCAAACGAAATGATCCAAGCAAAAAGGTTATTGTCCTACGTGGTAAAGAACCAAAGATCAAAAGCAAAAGGAAACGATCTACAAAAACACGAAAAACACACACACGTGGAGAAAAACGAGGTTAGCACGACTATGAAAATGAGCACAAAATGTCCTAACGAAGACTACGCTCGGTTGTCGTGCCAACACGAGGAGAGACCACAACTCGTTTGCCAAAAGAGAATAAGCAATAGATTTGTGCACTTGCCTCGGTGCGCTCTTTCTTATCTCTTGTTGGCTTACAGGCTTGGTATTCTCTTTGTAATGGGAGACTATGTATCTTTCTATTCTATCCTTTTTCTTTTCCTCTTTTTTTTGATTCTTTTTCTTTTTCTCCCTTGCTAGGCTACTATGTTAGCTTTTGTGTTTGGCCTCACACTCTCACTTTCCGAAGGCAAGTGCACAATGCTTAGACAAACACAAAATGAGTTGCTCTCATAGGATAGATACACACAAAGGAAGATATGGGTTGTCAAGGTGGTGCAAGTTATACCTGTGGTATTGTTGACGACTTGCAACCGTTGGTGGAGGATGATGTTCGAGTGTCACGGTGTTGTTGAGCGCGGGATGACGTTGATGCGGAAGCTGTTGTGAAAATGGCGACAAACACGCGAAACACGAACAAGCGAGGTGGGAAAGGTCAGCAAACGAAACTGAGGCGTCAAAGGACAAAGAAACACTATCAGAGTCAAATGGTAGTACCGCTGGTAATGAGCGGTAGTACCGGTGAGCGGTAGTACCGCTTGTACTACCGGTAGTACCGGTCACTTCCGGTAGTACCGCTTGCACGGCCGGTTGTACCGCTTGGCACAGATCTGGGACGAGATGAACTTGCCAAAAACCTCAAATTCGCGGAGATCTGACCGAAAGGCTGGGCTATAAACAACAGGGGCTATAGATCGACTCCCAAAGCAACAGATCTATGGACCAAAACCACGAAAAACTCACCAAATCCAGAGATCGATCCGAAGGCAAATTGGGGCTCTTTTTTGGGGAGATTTTCGATTTTAAGGTGGGTAAAAGAAAAAATTGGGGGGAAATTCGTGATCAACAGTGCTCTTGATACCAATATGTTAAAGGGGGTAACCCTGGGGTTGGCCCGGTCTTTCACGAATTCCACGAGAGACGAGGGAAAAGAGGTGGTCGGGGGATGAAATCGAGGAAAGCGATGAAAACCACGAACACACACACCAAAACACGATACACGCCTACTCCTCACGCCGGTGGCAACCGGTCCAACATAATCTCTAGGATCGGTGTTGGGCGAAGCTCGCTCTCCACGCCAACAACGGGGGATGAGGTGCTTGGTGAGATCTTGACGACTTCGGGCGAAACCGAGAACCCAAGGCCTTGTATAACTTGAACGCACTAGGCAAGATCCAAGAGGGGGGTGGATAATCCGGTGCTCCTTGGTAGGAGCATGAGACCAATAGATATAAGTCCTCAAAGGGTTTGCTTAATATCTATTATTATCCAAGTCTAGGGTTTACAATAGAGGGTGGGGCTATATATAGTCCAGCCACAAAACAGGGGTAGTTTCGGAACAAAAGGTAAATTATAGGAAAGGGTTACAAGGCACAGGGCCTAACTCAGTAAGACAGATCGGTCAGACGGTATTACGGTCCCAAGAATCGGCTGCAACCAAGCAGTACCGCTCGGCGCTGTAGTACCGCTGAGGGCCTGGAGCTTCCGTCGGGCGTCGATGGCGAGCGGAGGGAGCGGTATACTGTCCAGTGTACCGTACCATGGGACCGGTAGTACCGCTTATGCGTCTGGAGCGTGGGCGGTGCTTCTGGAGCGTCCATTAGTTGGCGTGTAGGACCGCTTGAGGCGGTATCTGGGTTGTCTCAACCGTAGTACCATTGGCGTCTGGCATGATTGGTTGCTTCCCCTCCGTTGCTTGGGTCCTTCTCTTCGTACCTGATGATGCACAGTGTATGGGTATGAAGTAGCAAGCCATCCAAGGGTGTGTCGAAGTCACACAAGGAGAGGAGCGAGTTCACCTTAGCTTGAAGGAGTTTGGCTCGGGCGCGAGTCATGGGTCCACTTGGGGAGCTCGTGGGAGTAGATGTAGTAGCGGTCGTAGGACGGGCTGCATCAGGTATGGTTCATGTGCATGTGATGTATGTGTGGAATCCATACGTGATCTGCGAATCACGGTTTTTGTCAGCCGGCTGGAGCCTAGGTGCTGTCATTTTATTGTATAACGACCTGCGTGTCGGATTCTCTATGTAATTTACTTTACTAAGCTAGTGTAGCTGTTTGGAGAACCCGGAAGGCATGCAAGGCGTTGTACATGTCGGCGACATGGTGTAAGATGGCAAGTGACAAGAGTTGGCACGGGTCGGATTACAGGCTTTGTGGAGATGGAGATCGCCATGAAGAGATCCATACCATTTCACATTATAATTGGTCTATTTTGTGTTATTGTTATGTCTCAGTTTTACCTCTATTAGATAGTCGGTAAAATTTAATCCCTCAAAGAAGGTCTAATCGGTTTTCCCGCCAGTGTTTGCACCATCACAAGTCGGACATTTCTGGTAGTGGGCTCATAAAATTGAGGTGCTGCCAATTCTTTCCGACTAGGTGGGTTTGAGTCGGACTCTTACTGCGGAAACACTCGGTAAGCTAGATGGGTCTATCACAACGGTTGTGGGGCTCGGGGAAAAGTCGGATGGGAGCCGGGGCATGTGATGCCACCCGTCCAACAGGAGTCGCATGATATGCGTTTGACAAGGAGTTGTCTACCTAGATCACTTGGCGGCTAGCGGTGATGCTAAAGCTCACTAGCCGACTTGCTTATTTAGGATCCTGAATCACTAAGCAACCATCGGAGGGGTGTTGGTTCTAGTGGGAGCATAAAATATTAAAATGTTTAATATGCTTGCTCTTTTATGAATACATGTCTTAAGTGTTTTGCATATTTTCTGTTGTAGATCATGGCACCAAGTAGTAGTCACTCTCAGATATCCGGTTTTGCGTTGAGAACTATCCTTGAGAAAGATAAACTGAACGACACTAATTTTACCAACTGGTATCAAAATCTGAGAATTGTTCTTAAACAAGAAAAGAAGGACCATGTCCTAGACAACCCACTTCCAGATGAGCCGAATGAGAATGCGACTGTCGCAGCCACCAATGCCTACCGTCGGGCTAAGGATGAGTCCACGAATATTAGCTGTCTTATGCTTGCTCACATGGAACCGGACTTGCAAAAGCAGTTCGAGCATGTTGAGGCCTACGATATGATCGAAAGCCTCAAAAGTATGTTCGAGCTCAAAGCGAGACAGAGGTATCAAGTCTCTCGTGCTTTCTTGAGTTGTGCTTAAGGATGGTGATCCACTGAGTCCGCATGTGATCAAAATGGTTGGTTATGTGCAGTCTCTGGAGAGGCTTGGCTACCCCATAAGCGAAGAGTTCGCTGCGAATATAATTCTGAACTCTCTTCCTAGTGCATATAGGCAGTTCATTTCGAACTACCACATGCATGGTATGGATAAGAAGCTAACTGAATTACATGGGATGCTCAAGCAGGCAGAGGCGGATCTCAAGAAGGGCGCCAGTCAAGTGTTGATGGTGCAGAATAAGGCTAAGTTCAAGAAGAGTTCTTGGACTAAGAAGAAGGCTAAGTCGTGAAAGCAGGCTCGGGACCCGGTCCCAAACGCTTCTCGGGGACTAAACCATCTCCTTCACCGGATCCACTTGCTTGTTGCAAGGCGGATGGCCACCTGGAAGAGGAACCGCAGCACAAGTACTTGGCCGATAAATCCAAGAGTGGAGGTATGACTTGACTCGGTACACTTGTTTGCAATGTTATAGACATATATCTTGATGCACCTAATAGTTCTTGGGTATATGATCGGATCAGTTATTCACATCCGCAACTCGTTGCGTGGATCGTAAGAACTAGGAGCGTAGCAGAGGCGAGGTTGATATTCGAGTCGGCAACAAAGCAAGAGTTGCTGCGTTGGAAGTCGGCACGATGCAACTTCATTTACCTTGATTCATTATGGGCGAATAATTGTTATTATGTTCCAAAGGTCGAAACATTATTTCGCTTCATGTTTGATGAGGCAAGGCTATGAGTCGAATATCAAGAATAATGGTTGTTCTTTGTATTTGAATGATATGTTTCACGGCTTTGCACCCGTCCGGTTATTTATTTTGAATCTTGATGGTGAGTCGGTTTATAACATAAATGTTAAAAGGTTGAAACCAAATGATCTGAATATGACTTACTTTTGGCATCGGCTTGGTCATATAAGTTGGAAACGCATGAAAAGCTCCATGATGATGGACTCCTAACTTCGCTCGACTTGGAGTCGTTCGAGACATCTGAATCTTGCCTACTTCTAAGAAATGACCAAGACACCTTTTGCAAAGAGTTGAAAGGGTCCGACTTGTTGGGACTAGTACATAGTGATGTATGTGGACCAATGAGCACGACAGCCAGGGGTGGTTATGAGTACTTCATTACCTTCACTGATGATTTGAGTAGGTATGGATATATCTACTTGATGAAACATAAGTCGGAAGCCTTTGAAAGGTTCAAAGAATTCCAGAATGAAGCACATAATCAACTCGGCAAGAAAATAAAGTTTCTTCGGTCAGACCGAGGAGGCGAGTACATGATCCATGAGTTTGATGACCATCTGAAAAGTTGTGGAATAGTTCCTCAACTTACTCCGCCAGGAACGCCGCGAAGGAACGGTGTTTCGGAAAGATGGAATCGGACCTTACTGGACATGGTACGATCAATGATGAGTCGGACAGATCTACCTTTATGATTTTGGGGTTATTGTCTAGAAACAGCGGCGTTCACGCTAAATAGAGTACCATCAAAATCGGTAGAGAAGACACCGCATGAGATGTGGACAGGCAAAAAGCCGAGTTTGTCTTTTCTTAAGATTTGGGGTTGTGAAGCATTTGTCAAGCGACTTCAGTCGGACAAGCTTACGGCCAAGTCGGATAAATGTATTTCCGTGGGGTATCCGAGGGAAACCTTGGGTTACTACTTCTACAACCGAGAAGAGGGCAAAGTGTTTGTCGCTCGGAACGGTGTCTTCCTTGAGAAAGAGTTTCTCAGTCGGGGAGTAAGTGGGAGCACGGTGCAACTCAAAGAAATTCGAGAGGAACCTAGTAAGTCGGCAAAAACCTTGGAGGTTGAGCCGGTCGTGGCGTCGAGTGGCAAAGGCACCTATACTACGAAGATCGGCAAGATTACGAAATGTTCGTGATGTGTTCTTAGACAATGATGAGCCGGCAAATTATTCGAAGCGATGGTGGGATCGATTCGAGTCATGGCTTAGAGCCATGAGATCCGAGTTAAAGTCCATGAATGAAAATCAAGTTTGGAACTTGGTTGATCGCTGACGGTGCAAGACACATCGAGTGCAAATGGGTCTTTAAGAAGAAAACTGATATGGATGGAAATGTTTAGTCTATAAGCACGCCTTGTCGCGAAGGGTTCCGACAAGTTCAAGGAGTTGATTACGATACTTTCTCGCCGTAGCGATGCTTAAATCAGTTCGGATCATGTTAGCTATAGCGGCCTATTTCGACTACGAGATATGGCAGATGGATGTCAAAACGGCTTTCCTTAACGGAAATTTAACCGAGGACGTGTATATGATATAGCCCGAGGGTTTTGTTGATCCAGCTAATGCTGACAAAGTGTGCAAACTTCAGAAATCCATTTATGGGTTGAAGCAAGCATCTCGAGTTGGAATATTCGCTTTGATGAGGTAGTCAAATCGTGGCTTCATCAAGAGTGATCATGATTCTTGTTTGTACAAGAAGTTTAGTGGGAACAAAGTAAATTTTCTAATCTTATATGTGGATGACATATTCGATTGAAATTGATGCGGCCCGTCTCATTGCTACTACATCTACTCCCACGAGCTCCCAAGTGGACCCATGACTCGCGCCGAGCCAAACTCCTTCAAGCTAAGGTGAACTCGCTCTCTCCTTGTGTGACTTCGACACCCTTGGATGGCTTGCTACTTCATACACGCATACTTGTGCATCATCAGTGCGAAGAAGGACCCAAGGACGGAGGGAAGCAACCGATCATTGCCAGACGCCCGGCATTACTCGGTTGAGACGACGGTACTCAGCTCAAGCGTCCTACCGCCTCACACGGACACTCCAGAAGAAGCACCGCCCACGCTCGAAGCAAGCGGTACTATCGGACCATGACCATTACCTGGGACAATGGTATTACCGCCGATGCAGAATCCTCGACGACCTCTACTACATCTACTCCCACGAGCTACCCAAGTGGACCCATGACTCGCGCCCGAGCCAAACTCCTTCAAACTAAGGTGAACTCGCTCCTCTCCTTGTGTGACTTGACACACCCTTGGATGGCTTGCTACTTCACGCTTGAACTCATGCATCATCAGTGCAGAAGAAGCCACCAGTCGCCAGATAAGCAGTACTACCGGTTGGGACGACCAGATTACCGCTCAGCGGTCCCGCCTCCTCCTACCCGCCACAGAAGCACCACTCACGCCCAGAAGCAAGCGGTACTACCGGTCTCAGAACGGTACTACCCCGGGTACTACCGCTCCCTCCTACCGCTCGCCACAGGCGCCTCCGACGGAAGCTCCAGGCCCTCAAGCGGTACTACCGCTCCGGAAGCGGTACTACCGGTTGCCGTACCGGTACTACCGGTCCTGCTAGACCCTGATCGCCTCAGTTCGGCCCTGTGCCTTGTAACCCAACCTATCATTTACCTTTTCATTCCGAAACTACCCCTGTTTTGTGGCTGGACTATATATAGCCCCACCCTCTATTGTAAACGCTTAGACTTGGATAATAATAGATATTGAGGAAACCCTTTGAGGACTTATATCTATTGGTCTCATGCTCCTACCAAGGAGCACCGGATTATCCACCCCCCTCTTGGATCTTGCCTAGTGCGTTCAAGTTGTACAAGGCCTTGGGTTCTCGGTTTCTCGCCCCCAAGTCGTCAAGGTCTCACCAAGCACCTCATCCCCCGTTGTTGGCGTGGAGAGCGAGCTTCGCCCAACACCGATCCTAGGGATTATGTTGGACCGGTTGCCACCGGCGTGAGGAGTAGGCGTGTATCGTGTTTTGGTGTGAGTGTGTTCGTGGTTTTCATCACTTTCCTCGATTTCATCCCCCGACCACCCCCTTTCCCCTCGCTCCTCGTGGAATTCGTGAAAGATCGGGCCAACCCCAGGGTTACCCCCCTATCATATTGGTATCAAGAGCACGGTTGATCACGAATTTCCCCCCAATTTTTCTTTTATCCGCCTTAAAATCGAAAATCCTACCAAAAAGAGCCCCAATTTGCCTTCGAATCGATCTCTGGATTTGGTGAGTTTTTCGTGGTTTTGGTCCATGGATCTGCTGCTTTGGGAGTCGATCTATAGCCCCTGTTGTTCCTAGCCCAGCCTTTCGGTCAGATTTCCCACGAATTTGAGGTTTTTGGAAAGATCATCGCGTTCCAGTCCTTTGCCAAGCGGTACTACCGGCTGTGCAAGCGGTACTACCGCAAGTAACCGGTACTACCGGTTGTCGCAAGCGGTACTACCGCTCGCCATTGGCCGTGCCTCCTGCCCTTTGATGCCTCGTTTTCGTTCGCTGACCTTTTCCACCTCGCTTGTTCGTGTTTCGCGTGTTTGTCGCCATTTTCAAAACAGCTTCCGCATCAACGTCATACCGCGCTCAACGACACCGTGACACTCGAACATCTTCCCCCACCAACGGTTGCAAGTCATCAACAATACCAAAGGTATAACTTGCACCACCTTGACAGCCCCATATCTTCCTTTGTGTGTATCTATCCTATGAGAGCAACTCATTTTGTGTTTGTCTAAGCATTGTGCACTTGCCTTCGGAAAAGTGAGAGTGTGAGGCCAAATACAAAACCTAACATAGTAGCATAGCAAGGGAGAAAAAGAAAAGAAAAAGAATAAAAAAAACAAGGAATAGAAAAAGATAGAATAGAAAGTTACATAGTCTCCCAATACAAAGAGAATACCAAGCTTGTAAGCCAACAAGAGAGAAGAAAGAGCGCACCGAGGCAAGTGCACAAATCTATTGCTTATCCTCTTTTGGCAAACGAGTTGTGGTCTCTCCTTGTGTTGGCACGACAACCGAGCGTAGTCTTCGTTAGGACCTTTTGTGCTCATTTTCATAGTCGTGCTAACCCCGTTTTTCTCCACGTGTGTGTTTTCCGTGTTTTTGTAGATCGTATCCTTTTTGCTTTTGATCTTTGGTTCTTTACCACGTAGGACAATAACCTTTTGCTTGGATCGTTTCGTTTGGTTTTCCACAACCCTAACCTTCCACCAAAAGCCTTTGAGAGTTTCTTGCCATTTCACTTTGCACGCTTTTCGCTCATTTGTGTGGCAATTGGTTTGATATAATCTCCAAGGTGAGGTAAAAGGCTAACTCTCCACACCCTTTCTCTCCATATACGACCATTGTTGGCTTTGCATCATGGACAGGCATGGAGAGCCATCCCAACCACCACCACCTCTAGAGGATGATAACCAATTCATGACAAGATGGGACCATTGGAAGGTCCGAGGAGAATTCAACTATCGTTGTGAAGCTCTCGAGCGGCGCCAAGATGAACAATTTAGCAGGCCCGTGTGGAATTACAGAACATCGACAACCGCTTCGAAGAAGTCCGTGGCCAAATGCATGCCATGCAACACAACCTCGGTCATCAAAATGAAGCTCTCGGTCGTGCACTCGCCTCAACGGATGAGAAGCTTCAACGCATCATTGATGGACTCGCAAGGCCACGCTCGCGCGAATCAAGCTCATCTCGGCACTCCTCAAGTGAATCAAGTGCACCTCGCCGTCACGCTTCAAGGCACCGGGATGGACCCGTTCTTCAATCCATGAGCTCTTCGCAAGTGGTTCCATCTCCGCCACCGCCGCGTCAAGCTATGATGGTGACCTCTCCGAAGACCCCAAGGCGCGGTTTAACCGGCCACAACCAAGGGCACTTGTGATTCAACAAGAGCAACCTCACATGGACCACCAAGGCCATCGACGTCGACATGTCCCTTCAACGAAAGTGACGCTCGAAGAGGACGAACAAGATCATCGCCAACGTGAAGCACTCAAGATCCTCCAAGGCGCCATCATCGACATGAGCGCCCACGCCGCCAACTTGATGGTCATGGCGAGCCCGCTTACACCAAGAAGAAGAAGAGCAGCCCATTGCGCATATGGCCCGTCGTCCTCCTCGCCACGTATGCACGACAATGCTCCTCGGCATCAACCACGACAAGAACAAGAGCAAGCTCCCCAAGCTCGTGAGGACCTTCAACCTCCTCCTCGTCCTCATCCGCGACAACAAACGAGCAAGCTCCCCAAGCTCGTCGTCCACAACAAGTTCCACCACCAAACGGCACCTCAACGCGCAAGAGCAACGCAACAATCACCAAGCAAGACATGAGAGCTCGGATGATGATGATGATGACCGCCCAAATCATGGCAACACGCAAACCGGAACCGCAATGGAGAAGAAACTTTCGGCAAGCTCAAGTTCACCATGCCAAAGTTCACCGGTTCCAATGAGCCCGAGGAATATCTTTCTTGGGAACTCAAGGTCGACAAGATCTTCCGCATGCACAACTATAGCAATGAGAAGATGATGGCCATGGCATCCCTCGAGTTTGATGAGTATGCCAACCTTTGGTGGGAACAAGTCCAACTCGCTCGCGAAGCAAAAGAAGAGCCTCCAATCGCAACTTAGCAAGACATGAAGGCTCATATGAGATCCCGCTTTGTTCTTTCGCAAGCGTGACCTTTTCAACATGCTTCAAACGCTTAGTCAAGGGACAAAGACCGTGGAAGAGTACTTCAAACAAATGGAGCTCAACATGATCCGTGCCAACATCGAAGAGCGAGATGAACAAACAATGGCACGCTTCCTCAATGGCTTGAACCATCCCATCAAGCGTATCACCGAGTTCCAAAAGTACAACAACATGGTTGAGCTTGTGCACATCGCATCCAAGGCCGAGCGCCAAGTGCAAGAGGACATCAAGTACAACAAACCAAAGACGTACTTCACCTTCAAGCAAGCGCCAACTACTCCAACAACTCCAAGTGGAAGCTCCTCAAGTACAACCAAGCTTCCCTTCAAGCCAACTCTCCTCAAGGAAAACAGCCCCCAAGTGGCAAACACACAAGGGATGATCAACCTTTCACCGGTGAATGCTACAAGTGTGGAGGCAAAGGGCACAAATCGAATGCATGTGGAAACAAGAAAGTTTTGTTCATCCATGACAACGGCGATGAAGAATACTTGAGTGAAGAAGAGTTTGATGCAAGGGTCAAGGAAGCCATGGCAAGGCAACATTTGGAAGAGGACCAAGAACTTCTTGTGTGTGAGCATGACGCAAGTCCATCGCTTGTGGTCACAAGGGTCTTGACTACCCAAGCCAATGAAAATGAAGACCAACGCTCGAACATCTTCCAAACTCGTGCCGGAAGCAATGGGAAGTCCATCAAAGTTGTCATCGATGGAGGGAGTTGCCACAACCTCGCAAGCACGGAATTGTATGAGAAACTCAACCTCACCCTTCATCCGCATAGACACCCCTACCATATCCAATGGCTAAGTGACCAAGGATCCGTCAAGATCAAGCACACCGTCTCGGTGACGTTCTCCATTGGGCACTACAAGGACACGGTGGAATGTGACGTGGTCCCAATGACGGTTTGTCACATGTTGCTCGGAAGGCCGTGGCAATATGACAAGCGTGCTTTGCATAATGGTCACTCAAACACTTACACCTTCAAATGGCTTGATAAAACTTGTGTGTTGCAACCAATGACTCCTAGCCAAATAATTGCGGACAATGCAAAGGCTTTAGCGAGGCGCCAATACGCAAAACACCTTGTGAGAAGAGTGGTGAGCGAGAGAACCACACCATAGTGAGTGAGAGCTACAAGCCAAACTCGAGTGGAAAACTAAGAGTGTTCTTCTTGCCACCAAAAGTGAGATGAGAGAAGCGGAACAACCCATCCATCTTGCACTATGTCCTTATATGCAAAGGACTAGCGCAAGGAACTAACGACTTGACAAATGTTCCTCCTTCTTTGATGGCTATTTTGCAGAATTCCAAGATGTATTTCCAAGAGCTTCCTCATGGCCTTCCTCCTCTTCGTGGGATAGAGCACCGATCGACCTCATACCCGGCGCACACTCCCAAACCGCTGCCAGACGCACAAACCCGAAGAGATGAAGGAGATCGAATGTCAAATCAACCAACCTGCCTCCAAAGGTTTGATCCAAGTAAGCACTAGCCCAAGCGCGTCCCGTGATCCTAGTACCAAAACGGATGATACGTTCTATGGTTATGCATGGACATTCAATCAATGCTATCACCGTGCGTTATCGACATCCTATACCGCTGCCTTGATGACATGCTTGATGAGTTATGTGGAGCCACTATATTTTCGAAAATTGATCTTCGTAGTGGCTACCATCAAATTCGCAT